>KN883544.1:34979-48846 GCA_000934455.1 Apostichopus parvimensis | reverse complement strand
ATTTTTTATTATTTTTAAACATTATTAAGGGGAAGAAATCCAAAAACAGATACCAGCTATAGCCCACATGGTTTAAGGGCTTGTCTGTTTGTATTAGTGTTTTACGTAGCATTATGTCTGTGGCTTGCCCAGTTGGGCACAGTATGACTTGTGTCAATTAACAGTGGTGGTACCAGGCCTGTAGCCAGAGTTTAATTTTTAGAGGGGAGGGCAGGTGAGAATCCAAGGGAACTTGGGTAAGGGAGGGGGGGGGAGGGGTGCTTAGATGCAGAATTTACTGTTGCCAGTGTGTACAACTGTGCGTGTGGGTTATCAAATGCAAGACATTTTAAAGAAGAATTTTGGCAGAGTAACCCCCCCCAACTTTCCCCTTCCAGGGCTGCAGCTCTGGGTGGTACCATGGAAAAATTTCACTCCCTCCCCAAAGCCATAGTGCATATTTCATAAGAATCATTAAATTCTAAGGTTAAACTGACTCAATAATGAGTCGCGTCACTTGACCCTCTTGATCGGTAATAGTATGCTGGTGCCGCCACTGGACAAGTAATTGGTTGATGGCCATTGTCTTGTCAAAACTGAGTCTGGACCAGAATTCAAAAAACATTTTACCTGTCTCAGGAAAGAAGATATTTTTGCTACTAAAAAAAAAAAAGAGAGAAAAACGAGGAGGAAAAGAAACTTCAGATGTTTTTTATACAGAGCTGTGAATTTTTTAGCCAATAGAATTGGTTGATCTACGTACTTCATGTCTCTTGTAAAGAGCTTTGTGATTGGTCAAGAAGGCCCCTTGTCAGCCCGCAGTGGATATAGTCCTTAAAATTCTTCCTATCATAAATAACAACAATGTTTCTGACCACAGATGTCATCTGTGGGATTACGACCTTAATTCTCTCCAAAGGTCAAAGGTTATGGTGATTAATGTAGAAAGTAGCTTATTCAATGCTTTTTTTTTTTTTTTTGCTCATATAATTTAAAAAAGGAAAAGGATAGAAAAAATGACCAAAAGTAAAAAAAAAAAAAAAAAAACAACCTTTGTTATCTTCACCAAATTCATTCAATGCTTTATTTCCATGTTATATGTGATTCCCTCGTTATTTGCTGTTCTCAATAAACCAGCTCGCATTTCAATGTTTCCCTACGTTTCATCTTTTCTAATCGCAAGGAATGGAAATTTGTTTTGGGGGAATGCTCACTAAAAGTTAAGAGCATTGACCCAATTAAACTTCTAAACTTCTAACCCTCTTCACTACCAGGGTTGGGAGAGGGCGTAGTAACCTTTTTTTTTATATCTAAGGCGAGTAAGACATTTCTTTGGATTTGTTATTGACGTGGCAGAGCATCAAGGAATTTCTTCGAAATGTCAGAAAAACATACTCCCAGAGATGACATGAGACGGGAACAATTCAAGCCACCATTTGTGAAACTTTACGTCAAGAAAAACTTTGCATTTCCCATAGCTGCTTAAACAACGGCTTGTTTTTCTAGCTGGAATTTCTGCCAATATTTGAGCACTCGATTTAGTTTTGATAATTGTGGTCGAGATTAGTATGAGGGGCACCCACGCCGACTTGGTAAGAGGTAGCACGGCAGTCGTTGCCGTTCTTTAAGGGACAATTTGTTGAGGGCATTACGTGCAAGTGGTACGGGAATCAAGAGCAATTAGCAATCGATGCCCGTCAGTTAATTTGTACCAAGGTAGCAGCTCTGTAAACAAGAGTGTCAAACGAATCCTTTCCTCCCGAAACCCTATTGTACACTGAAGCTGATAGTACAATGCTACCTTAACAAAGTGTAGTGTGAGGGAAGAGGGAGGTTTAACCATTCACACAGGATTGGCTGTACAAAGATGTGGACCTCGGCAATCAGCAAAATTTAATGTGATGTTAACTTATTCAGTTCCATGACTGTTCCATACACCAGCATCTTCACTCCAGGCAAAGAATTGATGGGGGTGGGGTGAGGGGGGGGTGTGGATGTGGTTTGACCATCTACACAGCAATAGCTATACAAAGACGTTGAGTTCGGCAATCACCGACATCAAGTGTGATGTTAACTTATTCAGTTCCATGACCATTAACACAACAGCACCTTCACTCCAGGCAAGGAATTGATGGGGGTGGGGTGAGGGGGGGGGTGTGGATGTGGTTTGACCATCTACACAGCAATAGCTATACGAAGACGTTGAGTTCGGCAATCACCGTCATCAAATGTGAAGTTAAATTATTCAGTTCCATGACTGTCCACACCAGCATCTTCACTCCAGGCAAAGATGTGATGAGGGTGGGGTGAGGGGGGGTGTGGAGGTTTAACCATCTACACAGCAATAGCTATACGAAGACATTGAGTTCGGCAATCACCGACATCAAGTGTGATGTTAACTTATTCAGTTCCACGACTGTCCATGCAGCAGCACCTATATTCCAAGCTGTACAAAGCAGTGTTCTGTGATTGAAAGTTTTAACCATGAATTCAGAACCAACCATGGATAGATTCAGCGATCAGCTTTAGACACCAACTGTGATGTGTACTTGACAACAGTTCCGGGCCTAACCCACACAGCACCAGATTTATTCCAGCTTAATGCGAAGCAGTGTAACGTCATCGGGAGGCTGAAAAACCTATACAGCACTAGCTATGGACGTATGTTACATCTTGTACATCGAATATGATCTCGACTTGGTCAGTTCATCGAGCAGTCCATGCAGCACCACCCCCCTACCTTCCGGGGAGGTTTTAACCGTCTACAGTCATGAAAAGATGATGAACTAGCCAATCAGCTACACCACATGTGATGTTAACTACTATGTCATATCCTTGGCTGTCCTAGCAGCACTGCCCGCATTCCAAAGCCGTCGTGAAGCAACCGCTAGCTAGCGGCGATGTGACCTTTGACATGCCACGAGAAATGCTGTCACAATTGCATCAGATACTCAAAGTCATTTTTCAGCGTGTGGAAGAGGGTACTGCCAAGTTCTTCCTCCTGTTAAAGATAAAATAATCATAATAATAAAATTAATAATAATCAGCAGTTATATTTACGACGTTCAAGCGACCACAAACGAGGGAGAAGCCTGCAAGGGCTTATGAATTACAACTTACACGTCTGGTGGCTTCCAATTCAACATTTTAACTCAAATTTGGAACCTTTTTCATTTCGAAAGTCATTTCAGATGGGAAAACCGTAGATTGCTCTTGGATGAAAAAACCCACCTTACTATGACCCGGCCGGGTATCGAACCCGGAACCTCCCGATCGCTAAGCCTCATTGCTTCAAATGCCAATCGGCCACAGCGAGGGTAAAGATACCAACACACAGAATCAGTTTCATTAAAGACAGTCAAGATATCAAAAACGATTCAAATCTATTTCGCTACTTATTTTCATAAGAAAAGGAAGTATAACATTTAATATTTTTGGTACTAAGAGTTTTTAGATGACGTGGTGAAACAAGATATCGGACGTCAGAAATTTCAATAATTATTTATGAAAAGGCAGGATAGCAGGTCTGTGTGGATTTAGACCAGAGAACCTATTCAATCCCAGCCTCTCAACATTGAACAACATTGAATGTGGGAATATTGCTCACCTGATAAGACCACGAGACGAGCATTTTCAGGTCTTCATCATCTTCATCCTCAGCGGAGCACTAAACACAAAAATATTATAATAATAATAATAATAAATGAGACTTATATAGCGCCAAATCAGTAGACAAATGCCACTGCTCAAGGCACTTTACAAAGAAAGCAGATTAATTTACAAAAGAACAAGTGAAAAGATGGGTCTTAAGTAGACTTTTGAATGTAGAAGTTTATAGCATGTTCGAATGTGATTTGGTAACTTGTTCCAGAGATAAGAGCCAGAGTATTCTAAGCTTCTGTAACCATAGTTCTTCAAGCGTGGTTTAGGAACAGTTAAATACAGTTTGTTGGAGGAACGAAGTGTGGGAGTTGGAATATATGGCAAGAGAAGTTGTGACAGGTATACAGGCTGTTTCAGATGATGAGCACAAAAGGTGAGAAGAAGTAGTTTAGACTGAATTCTGTAGCTGATAGGGAGCCAATGAAGTTCCTTCAGAAGTGGAGTGGTTTGGCATTTTCTTCCCTTCCTTTTCACAATATATATATTCAATATTCTAGCAATACAAGTGGGCTGAGCGTGGGCCCACCAAGCAAGTTTCCTGTGGTCTTTGGAAGGTTTTTAATAAACAATTTAGATGGGTTTTCCAACCAACAGTGTGGATTAATTAATGTTTCTCTGAATGTTCTTTCAATGATATAAACTGTGAACCATGAAGCCCCTTTGTTGACCACCTTTGCCTCAACCACCCCCCTCACCCCGATCCCCACCATCTCAATCCTTTGTAATAAATCGTTCTTACCTTCAACAAGACCGACCCGATGAGAATTGATCCGTCGGGTGATAACAAGACTGAATGGTCTGGAAGTAATCTGGTACAACAATTAGAAATGAAAACAATTTCAAATTCCATCCCGCAAATATTTGAACAAAATATACGTTTCATTCTGTTCGAAAAAGAATAGTGACTGGTTTTGAGGTATGATGAAAATAGAACCCTACACTGTCAACTTTGAAAATGAAGTTCTAAATCGGTGTCTCAGAATCAAATGGGGGAAAAAAATAAAAAATTGTGTAGACCAATAATTTATGGATATGAACAGAGGCTGATACTCACTTTTCCAGCTTGGAATGAAGTGTTTCCATGGTTACGGGAGGCACGGAGACCGTAGATGTGAACCTTATTTCGTGTTCTTTCAGATCTAAATCGTTCAGGATCTTGGAAGGTTCTTCGACCTTCAATTTCTGGAAGGCAAAAAGGAGTGATCTAATTTTTAGCAGAAACATGATGGCCGCTAAAATTTTATTGAAGGATGTCATGAATGTGGCTTGAGATTAAAGGCAAATTTACTGGCTTTCTTACTAATTTACCTGTCACCCTCCCCCACCCCCCACCCCCACCCCCCACTTCCTCCCAACCCTCCTGGCCTTTCAGTTTTGCTTTACAGTGAGACAGCTCACTAGATTAACATGAACAGAGCAACTAAATAACTACAGTGTAAATCTACAAGTGTTTATAAATCAGAACTGCACATCTGTTATAATTTCTGAAGATGCGTTGCCGCATATTATGTGTGAGTCTTCTAACTATGTCAGCTCTGGTACTGCCATATGAGAGTAGGGTGGGAAGGGAGGGGGGGGGGTAGGAGAGGTGAGTAGGGGATGGCTGCCATCTCTGTACAGGGAAACTTTCTGTTAATGCAGGTCTTCCCCAAATGAAAGTGATAGTTGTGAATGGTAGAGGTTAATGATATGTTTTAATGTAATGTAGCCTACTATGTTAACGATAGTTGTCAATGTAAACTGCAAATGGCTTTACATATGTTAACATGTCACTCACACGCATTTGATTTTAACCGATAAATGGTTACTTTAATATCTCGAAGCGGTGTGTGTGTGTCGGTAAAATTTGTATTTCTCTTCGCCATCTGTGAATAACAGGATGTTTGCATTTATGTTTTCAACATCTCCACTCTTGCTTGGCGCTCCCTTTGACACAGTTTCCTAATACACATAGATTCATAGTATGGTGACTTATTGCTGTTTAATTGTTTCTGAAGGGTATATCTGTGCCCATTTCCTTTGATGGGTTTAGGTGAGTCGGGTGGACGGTTCCCTGCCGGTTGGTATACTTACATCTTCTGAAATCACCAGAACACCGTGAAAGGTCTTGGATCTCTTCTCTGACCGTAGATCCATCAAATCACCTGTAAGGATATCAAAATAATGATTTTGGATTGAAAAACAGTTAGATAATATCCTAGAGGACTGAAAAAAAAAATGACGAAATGAGGGGGGGGGGGGGGGGGGGGGAGGGGTAGGGGATGGGAGATGGAGAACATTTAAACTGTCATAAATTTTCAATCTAACACTCACATTTTTGTCTTGATCAAGTTGAGAACATTTTACACAATCAACCATATTAACTGTTGTGACTGTGGCACTGACATCAACTATTAAACACAAACTTAGATTCCCATATGTGTCGGTTTGATCAATCAAGATCATTTAAGGATAGATAATGATCTGGAATTCAAAAACATTTACAAGAAAATATCCCACCAGAACTGACAAAAACATGAAAAACTGAGAGAGAAGGTATGAAAGAGCGTGTGACAGTCTCTGGAATTCTCTCAACATATTAATTTAGATTCCTAACGGAGGAGGCAAAGCTTGACTGAGCAAGATCGTTTCGTGACACAAAAGGTGTGACAGGAAGGCATGACGGGACGTGTGACAGTCTCCAAGAGCAACGCAAGCATGACCTTAACATAGTACAAAATCCATCGAGGAATTAAAGCAACATTATATGACATACGGAGGCTGTATATGCAAATGAATTGCTTTATAAATGAATATTCACAAGTCAGATGTTATTTAACAGCCAGTTGGGACAATTTCCTAATGCTTATACCTCTCTAAACTGTACTTCAATATCATGCTCTCAAAGCACTGGTATTGACAGTACAAACAGTTCCTTGATCTGATAGAAACATGATATTCATACTGTTCGTACTGACAATACGAATGCCATGGAGCAGGACATAACTCTACAGTTATAGAAACAATTGTCCCGACTGGGTGTTATTTATTTCCAAAGGGAAGAAGAGGGAATGTGTGTAATAACCCAATAAAATGAACTATCCAAATTACTGGTTGAGAAATTGATAAAACAATGAAAATTGCTAACAGTAAGCAATGGGACACAGTTAAAAGTACATTTTGCAAAAAAAGCAACACTTTCTTACAAGAAAGTTACGGCACCGGGATATCGTAATTGCGCTTGGCCTACCAACCAGTTCTTTGATTGCCGTGTAGTATAAGGCTAGCACTCACAGAGGTAGTGGCTATTTTATGGATTAGAAGGAAAGTCTGTAGAAACTACATCGCTCAACCCCTTATCAGTGGCGTAGGAAGGTACTTTTGAGTGGGGGGGCTGAAGACTGATGGCCGGCCTGGGGGAGCGGTATAAGGGGAGCGGGTGTCCCCCTCCCCTTTGGATTTTTTTTGCATTTCCAGGTGGCCTTAGATGCAATTTGGTGCTCCAAATGAGATTTTTTCTCATTTGGAAATGAAAAAGGGGTTTTCTGACTTGCGGAGTGGGGGGGGGGGGGGGGGGGGGTCTTCGGCCCCACCATATTTTTCACTGGGGGGCTGGTGCCCCCCCCAGCCCCCCCGGTTCCTACGCCCTTGCCCCTTATTATTGAATGGTGATGGCCGATGTGTCATCATGGACCAAAAATCACATGTTGACTGATGCTTTCAAGTATGGCAAAATAACATAATTTAAGAAATCGATAAAAACAATTACCTGGCTGGTTCATTGTTCTCTTTAGAAGGCTCAAGGGCATGTCGACCGATATGGTAGGTTTAGTTGCCACGGCGATGCTCTCTCCGTTGGCTGGCATGAAGCAGCCGATATCTGTTAGAAAACACCAATTATCGGCGAGTAAAAATAAATATTGCTGATTTGCAATACTATCATTCTCTTCCTAATTGACATTTGGAATGTGGATAAAACTTTCAATTACATCAGAGATCAATTTCACACTGGAGCAATTTGAATACATTCTAAAGTCGAACCCAGTACTATGGAAAAAGGTTGGGTTTAGTAGGAGAAGTTTCCTCAAGATCAATACTTTGAACAAATTCACACACATGACCTATTAATCTTTACCGACAAAATTATTCTTGTTTTAACTTCATCCGAAATCCTGATATTGTAGCAAGGGGAACATAGGATGCGGAGAGACGTATCATATCAAGGTAATTAGAAATGTCTAGAAGTCGTGAAAACTTCACCTACCAAATTCTTGAGTGATCTTCTGTTTGAGAAATTCCATTTTGGTGGCCTCGCCGTGAACCAAGACGACGTTCTTCGGCTCGCACTGACGGATCAGTTGCATGATGCCCTTGGCGTCAGCATGGGCGCTGAAAATGGGGAACGAGATGGAGACACCCGTGAGATAGTCGACAGCTTCAGTATAAACATGACAGTCACAATGGCTGTCAACAGCTTATGGTATGTATTTTTAGAATACCCGTACTGACAGTTTGACGGAATGAAAAGAGGAACGTGGTAGAAGGGCTGTGACTGCAACAGCTACAGTATAAACATGACAGTCACAATGGCTGTCAACAGCTTAGAATAAGGTATGTGTTTTTAGAATACCCGTACTGACAGTTTGATGGAATGAAAAAAGGAAGGTGGCAGATGGGCTGTGAGTGCAACAGCTATAAACATGACAGTCACCATAGCTGTCAACAGCTTAGAACAAGTAAGGCACTTTATTTTGAGAACACCCGTACTGACAGTTTGACGGAATGAAAAGAGGAAGTTGTTAGAAGGGCTGTCAGTGCAACAGCTATTAAAATGGTATTACCAATGACTGTCAACAGCTTACAACAAGTGAGGCTCTTGTATTGAGAATGGTCACGCTAGCAGACCAACGGCATCTTCCATTTGGCTGATTATGCATGGGGCACTAAACATGGGAAGGTGGGAGAGACTCTGAGAGTTCAACAACTATAAAATGACAGTTACAAAGGTTGTCAACAGCTTGTAACATTCACTGAGGCACCTGTGTTGAGAAGGCTCACTCTGATTGGTCGACTGAAGTGGCACTGGGAAAGAGGTATGTCCAGGCAACATGACATCACCAATAGCTATAACATGACAGGTCATAACGGCTGCCAATAGCTTACAACAACTGAGGACTCTTGTTTGACATTGGTCATATTTAGCAGTACATCGGCATCTTACATTTTGGCTTCTGCATGGGGGGGCACTAGAAATGTGATCGCTGTAGACACACTGCGATATCAAACGCCATACAATGACGGTGAAAAATGGCCGTCAACAGCTAGCAACACAACTCAGGCGCTTGTATAGAAATTGTTCAAATTGTCAGATTGAAAATTGGAAAGGAGATAGAGCACACTGTGTGAGGAACAGCTATAAAAAGGAAAAGTATGATCACGGCTTAATAACGGCTTAATAACGACTGTGGCAGCCGTGTTGAGAATGGTCACACTGATGGAATCGACAGCATGTTTAACAAATTTGGAATCTGTATATGAGCACCGAACTTGAAGGATGGAGGACATTCCTGAGGACAGCAGCTACAAAATGGCAGTCAGTAATGATATGGCTTTCACAATTGATGATGGCTGCGAGAGACAACTTGTACTAGCTACTTGGAACTAGTCGATTCAGTTTGTGACTGGAGAGCTTATGACCAAAATGAAACATCTACTCAGGTTATATTCTGGTTTCTCTTAATACTACTAATCCAATCCAGGCTGGTTTAATCATTGATTAATAATAGCACAACAACCAATTTTTTTTGCGGTGTCCTGGAGAAACTAACACTTTTTCTTTACAGGGTGGCTTTGAGTCAAAACCTATGACCAAAAAAAACCATTTACTCAGGTTTTATTTTTTTTACTGGTTTCTCTTACTACTAATGCAATCCAGGCTTATTTAATCACTGATTAATAATAACATCTTAACAATCAACTTTTTTGAGCTGTCTTGGAGAAACTAACACTTTTTCTTTTTGAGTGAAAAACTATTGAATTTTCATATGAAGATAAATGATAGCAAAGTTTAGTACATGGAATCTTTCCATGTCTACCTTGGTTTTGAACATGTTCAGTATTGAGACATTTCACATATATGGAGTACTCCCCGAGATACTAAAGACTTGACAATGACCTAAGATAGCATATTAACAATCAACTTTTTTGCGCGGAGAAACTAACACTTTTTTCTTACAGGGTAGCTTTGAGTCAAAACCTATTGCATTTTCATCTGAAGATAAATGATAGCAAAGTTTTATCATTTCATGTCTATCTTGGTTTTGAACATGTTCAGTATTAAGACATTTCACATATATCTGGAGTACTTCCTGAGATACTAAAAGGCTTGACAACGACCTAAGATCTTTAGTCCAGGACAAGGCCTGATACTTACCTAAAAGACATGTATTGTACCGATAGCTTGACATCAACCTGTGACGAAAAGCAAAAAAAGCAAAAAAAAAAAAAAAGAATAGATAAAGAAAAACAATGTTCATGCCAGATTCAGGGGCCGATTACCATTTCCCAAGATTACTTCTGTGCAGCGTTTCATCCGCACTGTCGGCAAGATCTAATATAATATAGTTCCTGTGTAATATTAAGTTGCCCTGACGTTTCGATCTTAGCAGGGTCTTCTTCAAAGGCTAAATGACAAGTAACAGTAACAGAAGGGACAAAAACACACAGAATACAGACAGGTTAATGAGCATGGTGAACACAATGAGATACATATAAGGGGATTAGTAAACAAGGGATGGAGAGAAGAAAGAAAGTTTTCTCTTAATAAATGGTAATCCACTCACCACTTGTCTGTTCTCCATTTCGATTCTTTTCTGACCTGCCAGGACCTTTGACCCTACTGTACCCGCCACACAGTATCCCGGCATGATCACCATGTTCTTTTCATTGGACGCCCAATGTTTGAAGATCTGGAGCGAGAGACCTGCGTGGAGCATTCCTGGGGTGGCAAACACGACCATGGCTCCAGGATTGTTGATGTAGTTACGATCAAAGGGCTGAAAGGTGGAAACGGAGGGAAAATTTGAAAAGAACAAAAATGATAGCCTACCACACATTTAATATGTAATAATGTAATGTAGGCTAGACTAGTTACGACCAAAGTGCTGAAAAGAGGAAACGGGGGAAAAATTTGAAAGAAAGGAAAAAAATGATTGCCTACCACACATTTAATATGTAAAAATGTAATGTAGGCTAGACTAGGTCCACCAACTAAGAAAGTGAAACAAATCTAGGCTAGTTGTTGATACATATTCTGAAACAACACTCATTTATCTTTTGTAAATTATTGTCAACATCAATACAAAAATGATATCTGAGCTTCTCTTATTTACAATCAAGCTCTAAGTTCAAAAAGTATCTGACTACTTGGTGATTCAAGCAAAAACTGATATTGACCAATCACTGACCTTGATATGTTGGAAATCAAACATGTTTCTCTTGACGAATGTCTCTCGGATCTTTTGATTGGTCCATGTGATGAAGAGCTTGTAATAATGGTTAGCCTGATGAAAAAAATAAAATATAAAATGAGAAATGTGATCAAAATCAAATCAACATCAGTAAAGTAGTCAGCGATATTGTAGAATGTGTACCTTGGGGTCTGTGAGGATTGGGGGGGGTGAGGGGAGGGAGGGTCCATGGTGGCAAAAGGTGTCCCTAGGGTTTGAAAACTGCCTTGTTGTTCTTTGAAAAGATAACCAAACATACATACAAAACTGGCAATAAAGATATACTAACCTTTTCTGTTAAACCAAGTGAGAAGTAAATTGGAATTTTTAGGTTCATTCTTTCCCTGCAAAGAGAAAATTCCCAAAAATTTAGATACTTTTAATCATACTTGATTTCAAAATCTGTAAATCACTGGAAAAAAAGACACCCCCCTCTCCCCTGCACAAAAAACACAGAAGAAAAATAATAGAAAAATAATCACCAACAGGTTCTTGGAAGCAGGAATTCTATTTGACTATTTTATTTCTACACACATCTACATTTTTTTTTTTTAGATTCATACTTCACAACTGTCTCACCGATTTTAAACTTTTATGACTTGAGTAATACATGTGTATACTCCTTATTGATCTTCTTAAAATCAGAATCGAACAGGAGTGGAAGCGTAACTTTTAAGTGGAGATGAAAGAGATTGAAAACATTCAAATTAAACCCAAACATTGTAAAACAAACTGTACAGTTGTATCATTCACTAAATGTATTTTGCTTTGTGAGTATATATAAATATAACACTACAATTTAATTTCATCAAATCTGCCTTAAAGGGAGTGAAGACTCGCGCAAAAAGAAACGTCTAGGTAATCTGACCTAGTTTCGAATGAGGTGTAACAGAAGTGTTAGACACCACCATCGATCCCTGAAAATAAACACACAGCTTGCTACCGTCGGTAATTAGACACTAGTGTACAGTCAGTACATACAGCTGCGGTCAATACCCACAGCACAGTGTATAAACGATACAGGGATGGACATCTCAGGTCCAGCTAAAGATAACAAGGTATCACGTTTCATTACTGTCTGCATTTTGTAGCGACACGAACAAAAACGTCACTTGCAAGCAAAAGATGGCCGCACGCGGTTTGGGGCGAGTCTTCAATGCCTTTAACCAATTGGTGGAAAGAAAAAGAAAACTATTTGAAAGGGGGGGAGGGGGGTAGAAAGAGAAAATCTAAAATCTGTCAGTTTTAATCTCTCACCAGAATGTCTCCAAGAGGATGCAGAGCTCCTGTGCTCGTCCGAGGGCAAAGACCGGTATCAAGACTTTGCCTCCTTTCTCGACACACTCGTGAACTTTCTGGAGGAAATCTCTCTCTCGACATCTGCACACGGCCACCAACAAGAAGAAATCGAAACCTTCCATTTATAAGTTTTTGAAAAATTTATATATGATACAATTTGAACACTTTATGAGGTTTACAAAAGGGAATACTTTAGTGTTCAAAATTTGGCGAAGGAGGTTTGAAGGCAGGCCCTCGGCTCCAGTGGCGGAGCGTCCATACAGTCAGGGGGGGCGAATGCCCCCCCTGACGGACTCAAATGGACTGCTGGCGCCCTTTTCAGCTTTTTACGACTTTTTACTTATTCGCGATTATTGACTTTTTTTATTGTGCTCTCATCTACCTATTGACATTTGTCACATTTTGTTGGTGCAATTTTCTGACAAAATGGCTATGACACCTATTTATTCTTCGTTTATCTGCAAATAAGCAAGGCCTGGAAAGGGTCATTTCCTGCGATCTAAGTAGTATCTTTACTCAAAAATTTTCTGTACGCTCCGCGCCAACCTGTGGTGGCGCTCCGCTTAGATAGTGTCGAAAGCGCCCCTACAGACCATTCTCGCCCCCTCTGACCAATACCCCTAGCTCCGCCACTGCTCGGCTCTGTCCCATAATAAAAAAATACTTTATGGTCCCTGTGTACTTAAACTGCTATACATATTTGCACTTGTATAGCAATTTGCCGCCCATTTTGCATAGTATTTTGTGATGCGATATTGGGTAAATAATTCCCTGTTACATTACAGGTAGTTTCCATCGTTTGTTTTTGTTTTTCTCCTAGAGTAAATTTTCCCTGTTGCATAGTTAAAGTCCTACAGTATTAGCACAAGAAACAACATGCTATGCCACCTTCCCTTCCATGTTACCAAATTAGGTTGTGTGACAGAAAACTCTTCGCTTCTTTTAAGGTCTTTACCTGTGTCCACTAAAAATGTTCTTTCTTTCCATTCTTTCAACCAATCGGAACTTATCGGATCTCTGTCATATAAGCTAACCATGATGGTTGGGTATGAGTCCCCTTTTAAATACTTGTAAATATCACAAAACTTCCTTCAACAAACAGAGTAGGAGCGATGTTTAATATTTCAATACAGTTTAAATGTCGTAGAAAAAACGTACAACCTAACACAGCATTTTACTTTATCTTCTTAAAGTGTTCCTAAAAGACATGACTCAGGCACCTGGCAAATCATAATATTCCATTGATGTTGTTTCTGCTCGAGGGACCGAGCCTCGAATAAAATTTGCTCACTCCTGGGCCGGCAACTCTACCCATCACTGCTTGTTTTATCATCACTTTAATTACTTCCCCTTCTGGGTATCATTTAACTTAACTTAGAACTTGAAAATCACAGAACAGATTCCCAGAGGAGTTGGTACAAGAGGGGGGGGGGGGGGGG
>KN883543.1:65851-140142 GCA_000934455.1 Apostichopus parvimensis | reverse complement strand
GGAAGTACATGACCTGGCCAGCGGAGCCTCCAAGGAGAAGCTTACCGGTCAGAGGGCACATCACGATTTGAGTGATACCGAGCCGCGGGTCATCGCTGAATGGGTCAAATAAACCGGCCTAAAAGAGACGATTGGATTCACAAGGTTATATTGAGTAAAATGAGATGAACGTAAAGCAGGCATTATAATTTCAAATGATTATTCAGGATGAGCTTGCCACAATCTGGTGGTGGTGGTGAACTGTTTACACAAAGATAACATCCTCTGGAGTTGTACTATGTTAGTGCAATACACCTAAAGTGCATCAGGTATCACAAAATATCCACAAAACCCCTAAAAAAATTTCCACAGAATATGAAAGTTTGACTCATTGAGGTTGGACACTTGGAGAACCTTATTAGTGGGTACTCACATGCAAGAATCCCAACATTCCCTGCACAACCTACCCACCCTCCCCTCCCCCACTACTTCCCAAACAAAAGTCCTAAACTTAAGTCTACAGCAGTCAACCTGTGCCCTGTGTCACATTAAATCATTTTCATTCTCATGTTATTTGCAGGGACACTCTTTTACATTCGGATTGTACAACTGTCAGTTTTCCCTTTTGATCTTTCCACTATATTTTAAAAAGTCAGGACAAAGTGTGATGTCTTATGTCTTGCTAACAAATTTGAGGTTTACGAGTTAACCTTCATTGTAAATGAACGTAATACCATTGTCCTTTGCCACAGAAACTACCGTACACCTTTGCAACTGTGTCTGACAATGTTTTGATCATTTTCACATAACAATTTTGCTACTCAATACCAGACAATCAGATATCAATCTTTTCTCCTAAATCTTGTCTCCTTTTTTTTTAACGTTCGATATACCTTCCTGAAAGGTGGCCACTCTTCCTCCTCTTCATTGCCTTCGTTCCCGTCCATTTCCGTCTGCAGTATATTCCCTGTCGAGAGTTTGTACAGGAACTTTAAGGACGTTGTCGAGCTGTCCCAGAACTTCACGGATCCGTCTTCGTGACCAGTTAAGAGGACGTCTCTGCTGACGGGAGAATCTGCCAGATTCTGGCCACCATCCAAGGGCCATTCCTAAGAAAGAGATTATTATTATTATCGTTGCTTTTATCATGATTCTTAGAACATCATTACAAAAGTACTACTTGCACATGTCAGTAATCAAAGGTGATGTATAAACACAACCATTAATAAGAAATTAAATAAATGTAAAAATATATATATTTTTTTTAAACAGAATTAAAAGCCATAAGCACAAAAAGGGAGAAATATCACACAATTAATTTAAATAGTATGAATACAGGGACAGCAAAGCTAGGAAAATATGTAGGAAATGAGAAAGAACTTCTTCAGCTTGTCTTCAAATTTGACTTTGACTTTGAATGGCTGGCACTATCAATTTAGGTATGTCATTCCACAGTTTCAGAAGAGGTAGAGGCTACATTTTGTTACCCCAATGGTAGACTTGAGGTCTTTCGAACAGAGATCAGAATGGTGAAACGACCCATTACGGCAACTGCCATGTTCTTACAAAGGCTTACAGATAATGCTGTTAACTCCAATCATGGAGAGCATTTTAAAGAGGAATTCATATAGGTGAAAATATAACGTAACAAAAACAGACATGATTCATCTATTAATGGTTTACGACACCCAAAACTCTTCTTGGTCCACCAGCCCAACCTAAATCACATTCTTGCAAAAGGGAAACAATGAAGGCTATGGATAATCTCAAGACAGCTCATGGTCATGGTAACCGACTCCAACGGAGCCTTCCCTTGGAAGGTCAAAGGGTCAATCTGCTTACCCTTGTGGAAACAGTTCCCATCATCTGATGTTCTCCCGCGGAGACGATCTTCTCGTAGATGTCTGAAGGAACGTTGGAGATTTGGGAGGAAGAGGTGATGGACGAAGCATGGAGGGAGGACAGGTACGGCAGAGAGTAGTGTGGCCAACTGCAGAGAGACAGAGACAGAGAGAGAGAGATGAAGAAGGAGTATCACTCAGAAGGTCAAAGACTTTATCGCATCCTCCATCAGCAGCATAAAGATTTCAGGAAGACAATATTTGGCAGGAGAGTGCTAGTCAGAAGTCTAACTGCCACGAAATATCTGGTGTTTACCATATGTTAATTTATCATTGTTTGACTGACTAATTGTTTTCTCTCATGGTTTGCCTATATACAAATATATTTAATTATTAGTAGATGCATCAAAGGAAATTTTGACGTAAAATAGAAGATAGAGACCAAAATATTTCTGCAACACTTAAACACTCATATCCCTCAACCTACACAAAAGACAAAATGTGTATTAGTTGGCATTAGGTACATTTCACTTGACCCCCAAATTATGTCAAGATGTTAAACATTTAAACATGAAGTGAACCATGTGTGGCTTGCACTCACCCTTCCGAAACCAAATCAATGAACACAATTTCTTCTTCACACAGGACTGCAACAGTATGGGGATTATCATATTCTGTGTGAAGAAAAATCAAGGAAAACCAAATGTTATGCAAATGAATATCTCAAAATGTGTACCATTTAAGCATATTTTGGGCAATAATTTTCCTCCGACCGCAGTTTGACATGATTTCCACTAGGACTTGGCTTTCTCTTTAATGTGGATTTCATTCCATAAATGCATCATCTAACCAAGATTAAATAAATACATTCCAGCACTTGTGAATAAACAAAAACAGGAAAACAGCAATACCTTTGGGGGGTAGATCAGTTGGTGAACATCAGCCATTCACAACTCAGCTTTGCTGCCTCCCCCCCCCCACCACCCCAGCCCCCTGCTACTACCAAATACTCTTCCTGGGTTTACCTGTTACTCGACCAAATCTTACAAATAGTCTTTGAACAACAGAATGTTTATTTATTTATTCTTTTCAACTACTTCACGGACCACTCCACCCCAATCTGTCCAACCCTCTTCTCCCCTCCCCTTCCTCCCCTTCTCCACTCCCCTCCTCCCCTCCCCTTCCTCTCTTTACTCAGATTTCTTCAAAGCGATTAAAGGGCGAGGATTTACCGTCCCCTGGTTCTCCGCCAGTCATGACAAAGAAGTCAATGACTTTGGAGGTGAAATCGAAGGCGACGTGTCTGGCATCTTCTTCGAATACATTCACAACATTGTGATCTCCAAAACTGGCTCTAGGCATTGCCCCAGAGAAGATCATGATAGTTCTCCTAGAGAGAGAGAATAAAGAGGGGAAAGAAACATGGACGGTTTTGTCGTTAAAAATTGACAAAAATATTACACAGTAAAAAGTTTTAAGCATGGCAGAATTTCTGAACAGCTATATAGTGTTATCAATGGTACCCTGAGTTATCAATGGTACAATACAACAGAAGTGTAAAGACACTCAAATCCCAAGGACGCATCACCATCTTGATATGAGAAGTTAAAACTTCACCATTTAGGAACTGCCCTTCCCTAACGGCTAGCTTTCGCACAGTCAGTCATGTTCCCCTACACAAAGCACTGTAACCTGATATGTTACACTACAACATAACAGGGCTCCAATTCCATTCCAATAGCAAGCTAATAGGCACGCACTGTATTGACGATGCCAAGCAAGGTCACAACCAAATAAACATTCAAACTCTAGAATCGTTGCTACAATAGAGAAAATTGCACTATAGGATGGCAGCCTAATTGTGATGGCCGCCTTAACTGCTGCACCATAGGTTATCCCTCTTCACACCAGTTATTCAAGTTCATTAATCAAAGGTCTTTGGTTCTTTGGTATTTGGTTCAACGGTCTGAACATATTAATCTAACATTGAACTCTACATGACACACAACAGCAAGACCCATCTTACCAGCAATACACTGCAATGACAAACGATGTCACTTTGTGATACAATTTATTGATTTATTTGAATGATTAATTGATTGATTATTCTATTATTGTAACATAATGGAGCACCTTCTCACAGCAAGTTTGACTGCTTTTTGAGTCAGAAACTTTGTGTGCTTTTGATAGCACAAGCAATAACTGAGATTAATTGAGACTAATTTATAGAAAAAATTCAATTTTTTTTTAAAAACTATGACCTACTCATACTTGCACAGTGTTAAGTGCTTGTGAAATCATTCAACTCGAACAAGAATTCCACGAAATAAATTTTGAACTCCTCGACTCTTTTCTCTGGTGAAGTCGATCATGGAAGCGCAGATAAGTTGTTTACTCGCTAACTTCTCTTGATAAATGCCTAAATCTGACAAGTAATTTTGAAAACACTTTAATGAAACCCTGAATTTGTTTGTCCTGGTAAGCTCATGTAGCCACAAGGATTGAATTAATTAAAACCTGTCGATGTCTGTTGGCACACGAACGACGACTCCTTCCCGAGAAGGGCAACCTTGATTTGCAAAACATGAATGCAAAGAGCATCCTCTTAAGATAAACTTGTTGTTTGTCCAAAGAGAAAATGAATCAGCCCTAATCAAGGCAAGTAACTCTACAGCGAGTTTTGTCAGAAAAACAAATTATGCAGAAGGCAAAAAAATTTGGTTCTTATTTTTTTTTCGACAGAAAAGAAAGCTTTTGGTAAGAATATTTTCCAGTGTGTACGTTTAATTTTCTCATAGTAACACTATACAAACAAAGACAAAAATTGAGCTGCTTTTCAACTTGAAAAATGTCAGGTCTGAAACTTTGGGCTATTTACAAGCTAAATGCCAATCAATTTTGCTACTCGCCGGTAAAAAAAATAGTGCATTTTTTCTGCAGGTAGACGTATTAAAGGACTAAAGCACATGACATTTGGTTAACAATCATCAGTCTAACAAAACTGGCATTTCCGTACCAAGCGTTAAGCACTGCTTATTATCGGTAAAAACTATTGCACTGCTCCAATAAGCCTGTGCAAGAACTTACGTGTGCCATGATGACAAAAAAATGCCAGTAAGAACCTCATTTCAGCCATTAGGGGTTTGTTTTGTAAGCATTTAAAAAATTGTGAAATTCTTGGCCTGACATGTAGATATAAAACAAAAATGTGTTATTAACAAAGATGAATGGAAAGGATAAAATGGGATGAATGTTTCACGGTTCAAAACCTAGACGTTATTCACAAATTAAATCGTTAGATCCCAAGTGAAGGTCACTTGAGAGTAATTGGTCTGTCATTGCCGAATAGAAGTCGAGCTGCCAGACAGGCTTGGCATGTCTGTTACTAACTTCAACCTGGTCATATAAATTCAACTGTATGAGTCAACCGTATGAGGTTTTGTCAATGCTAATGTTTTTAGCTTTTGAATGACGAGATGCACTCTTCTTTTGACGTTAAAAATACAGTGCAAAAAAGCTCATTGCAGCTGCAAATCTTTACGTGCTACTTATGTCATGTTGTTTAAAAGAAAAAGAAAAAATCTTGCACGTGTGAATTTTCCTCCCATTTTTTGCGTTTTGCAATATTTCTCTATATGCAATGAAAATTTTGACATTTTTAATTGAACCTCAACACTAGTAAATTTACCATCTTTATTCTCTGCTACTTATGTCATGTTGTTTGAAAAGAAAAGAAAAAATCATGCATGTGTGAATTTTCCTCTCATTTTTGGGTTTTTGCAATATTTCTCTATATGCAATGAAAATTTTTAAATTTTGACATTTTTGTTTGAACCTCAACACTAGTAAATTTACCATCTTTATTCTCTCGCCTTCGCTTGAGCGAAGTAAAGACTATTGAATTCTTTTCCTACGATTGGGCTTGAAGCTTTTCTACTGGTAAAAAAAAAATAAGTCGGTATAAAATAAAACTTACTCTTCCGTTGTCAAGTAGAGTAGCTTCGGAATGGCTTTGCATGGGAAGGGCCCTGGAAAGAAAGCAACGATATTTTTTAATCAATCTATTTAACTGACTCACAGGTAAATAAACATAAAATTCTGAGAAATTGCTTTGGACTATCCAGGGTTAACAGTGTACTAGGCAAACAACCTAAGAGCTAAATTAGCAGTTATTTCAACATATTTATAATGAAAATTACTGGCAGAGAAATTGTGTGGATGGCTTTTATTGAGCTGGGTAATTTTTTTTTATTTTTTATCAAGGAGAGTTGCCATGTAATATTCATACACAAAATGTATGGCTCTGAACAAAGAAGAGCACTTCACATTTTTAAATTTCAAATACTTTGAAAATGGCAATGACCAATTTCCCTAATGTAGGCTACATTTAGTGTACTATCAATATTGACATCATAGACATGGATAAGTGACAAAAAAAGAAATCAATTTCTTTGGAAACTTTTCAACAAGCTGTTCCTTTAATAAGTATTAGTCCAACCCTAAAATTACCAAAAGCTCCTTTTTGAAACTTCAAATACTTTGAAATAGAATACAGAAAAATTAGGGGGGGGGGGGATTTTAAGAGTTGATTGTAACCAGCTTTCATCATTAAAATTATGTTCTAACAGATTATCTGAAGTGGTTTCAAAAGTTTTCAACAGCTTAAAAAAAAAACATGGCAGAAAAATTGACATTCTCTACAATTCTGTGATCAAAAGTCAGCTGTACTGGTCCCAAATGTGAACACAAATTTAATAATTGCCAAAAATTATTTTCTTTCAATATTCCTCTCCTTCTTTATAACCAAGTAAACCTTTAAATGTTTGCAATTTTCCTAGTAGGTCCAACATCATTTTTATTTATTTTTTCATTTTTGCTTTTATCTAGCTAATTTGAACATCGCATACTGGTTCACTTCAACGACAAGGACCAATTTCCCTAGTGTAGGCTACATTTAGTGAGTATCAATATTGACAAGGATGAATGCATGAAAAACAACTAATCAATCTCTTTTGGAAACTATTCAACAAGCTGTTCCTTTAAGTATGAGTCCAATCCTAAATTTACAAAAAAGCTCCTTTTCATGGAAATAACAGCTGGGAGTGACACTCTCAGTTAAATGTGGGACCTATGTGGCCCTAAATTTTATCCCTAATGGGACCCTCAATTTACAATCTCTGTGTATCCCTAAATGGAGACATTATTTTGTATTGAGTATTTACATCCTAAGTCTAATTCATAGCTATTACAGACACAAGATTTAATTCATAGGCAGGCTTTTTAATAATCAGTTTTCATGAATACAGAACTAAAATTACAATGTACTATTATTTACAATGAGCAAACAGAGCAACCCACAGCTTTATAAATTTATTATATTCTTCTTCTTTTTTATCCCCTCCCTTTTTTTTATTTTTTTTTTTTTATTTTTTTGTACAAGCATATTTTGATCATTACTTCTTTTTGTTAGTATGGCAAATATTGAGAGAAAATAATTAATAAAGAGAATTTTTGTCAACAGTAGCATTGTACAAAAACTAAATCTCATTTTTAATATGTCTGCTATTTGTTGGAATATTTCTGTTGGGTATTTGGACATATGTACTTAAGCTTTAATCACAGCAATGTTGTCATATTAAACTACACACAACTTTCATTCACATATTTTACTGAAATTATACATTTCACAAAGGTGACATTCCAAACGAGATAACGTCTGAGAGAAAGAATTGAACTGTCGCTCAAATACAAATGATCCAAAAGTTCAGATTTATAAATTAACTTATTTTACACCCAAAAAAAAATCAGAACAACATTAACAATATTCAAAGTAAATCATTTCTGATGATAAACTATTAAAGATGACGGTCCAAGATACATGCAAGTCAAAATAAAAAGAGGGCATGTCCGATGAATTGTCATGCTCTGCTATTGGCCAGTAGCAGAAAACAAAGAGTGACATGTCAACAACAACAGAAAAACACTGAAGGCTAAACCAACTGAAATGTTGCATGCAGAAAATAAAACATTTATGATATGTATACATGCTACTAAGAGATTAACAACCAGAAAGAAAAGCAATATCATTTCTGTTTATCAATTTTTCATCTTTAGTTGGAAATTTTTTTTTAAAAAACACCGGAGCATCTGTGAGCTTCATCCTGCGGAAATCAAATCCAGCAGTTTAATAGTGAATTTTAATAAATCTGTGTTTGGGATCTTCTTTCAATTTCTCTCTTTCTATTTTCCTTTTTGGTTTGGTTTTCTTTTGGGTGGGAGGGGAGTGGGTGGGACGTGGGTAGGATAGGGTGGGTGGGGGGTCCTTCGTTGTCAAACAGCGTATTCCAACACTTTGCAGATACAAAAATCCAAACCAAATTAAACAAACCAAAAAACAAAAAAGAAAAATTTGGGGCAAAGTTTATACCCCCCACTTGGGGTTACTGCCTAGGAAATTTTTGTGAAATTAGAACCCTCTCCCATTACATACATTTCCAAAAATTCTGACAGGTTTCGGTAAAATGATGAGTAATCAAATGTCTGTTGAAAGGATGGATGATTCATCCAGATCTGTGTGAGAAAATGAGAGTGCTCAGAAAAACTGCATTGGCTTCTGAGGTCTTTGGGAAAAGTTTGCCTCCACTGTAAGAGAGTCGTACAATCTCTTTAACAATTTACAAATATCAAATATTTATAAAATCATCCTGGAAAGCCACTTTTTCATTTTGATATCTTGTGTTTTGTTGAATCACTACTCCTCTCTTCTTGAAAAACGTATTTAATGTTAATACTGACACGAATATTACCTGCAAACTGATCTGGGAGGATAAAGTGTACATATTAAATTCAAACTGTGTTATGGGTTACGGTTGAGAAAATAACAGCAGCATACCATCAGATGGCACCTTTGAGGTAATGGCTTTGAGCCTCGACCGGACAAAAGTGAGTGGGGTATTTTGATCCGGGAAAGATACCTTTTTTTCTCCATCTTAAAATAGCTTTTCAAATTGTTACTCAAAACAAAATCTGATATCTGGCTGGAACCATACAATTGGCTTGGCCAAAATAACTTGGCTTTCGCCAAAAAACACTCGGCTGCTTTATAACATCTTCGGGAACATCCTTCATCCTTTAAAGTTTACTACTTTCAGTTACTATTAATAATATGATAAATGTTTTGGGATGCAAGCATAAACAGAAGGCTGTCCACTTCTGATCACACAGTAATTAGTGTTTGCATTCACACAGTGATTTTAAAAAGCTTCCGCTGTCCGGGGATGGGTTTTTTTCTTCTTCTTCTTCTACACAAAGGTGACTCCTGGCCCTGGCGGAGGAGAGAATTGCAAAATTAGAACTTAAACATTATCTTCTGCTGAATGGCCGGGCTGATTCTCTAGGTATGCATCGTAGGTCATGTGTGAAGGGAAAGGAGCATTGTCGAGGAGAGGCGAGGAGAGGAGTCGAGGAGAAGAGGTATGACATTAATGTAATACATTCACACTCCTGTCCTCCTCCTCCCCCTCCTCATCCCCCACCGACACTACAGTGTGTTCGACAATAGCGAGATAACTCACTAATTTCACTGTACGAGGTACAAAAGGTGGCTGAGAGTCGTTCACGCTCTCTATCCTTGGTTAATCATCTTCAATTCTCTACAATGGTCGAAAGACTCTCAAAGATTATATTCATAACACCGATGATGATGTTTTGTCTTAGGTAAATACAAAACAGAGACTTCACGAAGAAACAAAAGTAGCTCCGCAGAGACACCAGTGGAAGGAACAAAAGAAGCTCCTTATGGGGACATGGATACTGAGTGAGTGTAAAAACTCAACGTGGACATAAAACAGGAATTGACAGCATTGGCCGACATCCTACAGACTGAATCTAGATCCATAATTGAAAAACAAAGGCTGTGGATTAAGATGGATTTGAAAGGTAACATTGTGTTAGAAGGGATCAATGTTAAAGATCAATGAGGGTCCACGAATGGATCATCATCAAATCATAAGGATCAAAACAGTACCAGGAGGTAGGATCCAGGAAAATAGAATCCACAGGGGGTTCCAAAGGATCCAAATCCCAAGCAAAGAATCAAAAGGGATTCAGGAATTAGCAAAATGGTAAAATGCATAGGTTCTTCAAACAAATCATACATTTAGGGATCAAAACAGACCCATGAACTCAACACATACCAGCCAACCATAAGAATTGCTGTAAGAGACAAATCATATGGGTAAGGATCATCAAACACGGACCTATTAAGTAATCACATAGAATCCATTATGATCCTGATGCACCCCAAATTAAATGACAAGGATCAAAGTGGATCCATGAACTCAATGCATATTACCAGCATCCATAGGAATCCCTATAAGAGACAAATCAAATGGGTGAGGATCAAACATGGATCCAATAAGTAAACATAGAATCCCATAAGATCCTGATGCAAAGCAAACGACAATGACAAGGATCAAAGTGGATCTATGAACACATGACAGAATCCATGAGGATCTCTGTATGATGGTGACCAAATCAAGGACATTTGGTTTAATTTAAATGTTTCAGTGATTTGACAATATTTGATAGAATAGGAAAACAAAAGATCCACAATGAAAACTAAACCAAATGACAAGGATTAATATGGATCCATGACACATCCCAGTGGCAATCAATCAATATGTATCCATGATGTTAGACAGCTCAGTTTAAGTCAGAACCAAAATGCTGCCTCAAACCCATCACACACGTGAAGGATCGAGCAGGCAAAATCTCTCCGGTCCTCAAACTGCGAAGACCTTCTACATGACATGAGGTAATAAGTCAACGAAAAACTCCAGACAAAAAATTGATTGATCGAAAAAAAGATAATTTCAAACAGTGGGCAATCGGTCCATTGACAATTTCTATCGGCCGCAAATTACCCACAAACCTAGAAAAGAACCCAACGATCGGTTGACATTCTTTGTAAATACCTGCCATTTTGGGGTGCCTGAGATTTGTCTATCCAGAAAGTGATCGGCCAAACCGCGGTGATCGTACAAACGTGACAATTCATCTCAAGAAATCCACGACAAAATGATCAACAGATTTAAACCCATCCAAAAAGAAACCACAGGAAAAGAGAGAAAGATTTTGCAGCATTCCAAAGTCTTGCCCGTGGTCTGCTGTTTTGTCACGAGTGTGATGCCTGTTTTATCGTTCCAGATGAAGTAAACTATTCTCAATCAAAAGGTGCCTCCTCTGTGATGACATTTCTAGACTTGATCAAGCCTTTTCATATGAAATAAGGTAAGACCATCATGACCATCAAAAGCTTGTTAACAGCAGCAAAATTAATTTATTTGTCATTTGTTCTTATTGTCTGACTTTATTGTCTGCTTTCATTGCAAACATCTGGTGTCCCTTATTTACTCTTTACTGATTTTTTTGTTTCTTCTGATATTACAACAAAATTGCATTTGAGTGAGTGAGTTAGTCATCTTTTCCAAATTGTTAAAGACATTTACTCAGGCTTTTTTTTCTCCATTTCTCTTGGGCCAGACCAAGATCTGAAAGATATTCCATAATTCTTCATAGACAAATGACGTATTGATCGCAGAAAACAACCTGCCACCGATATTATTGAATAAACTATTCTAAAGAGTATAGACTGGAGATGTAACCTAGTTACAGCAGTGTACCTGACTAACCCGTTGACGAATAACAGAGTTAAAGGCTCGAAAATACTGCAAATTTCGACCACACCCTGTGAGTCATGGCTAATTAATAATTGATGCACATACAGTTACTTGCATGAGATGACAATTTTCAAACAAGCTAAGAACCAATATTAAAGGGGAGCTAGATTTAATATGTGATGTACTCTTCAGCAGAGATGTCATAGTACAGTGTTATCAGGAGTGACTATTGTTTCATTTGAGCATTAGTAAACCTAGTCTGAAGAGGTCAATAACAAAAATTGCATTCCTGAATTTTATAGGTGATAGTTTTACACTTAAGACTTTTCCTGAAATATTCTCTGTTTGTGTCATACATTGCAAAGTTGATTTCTTGTTGCATGAGTGATTCAACATAGCACGACATCTCAATACACATTACCACAAATCTACACATCCAGACGTCTTAAAACATCTAGTTTGCTGGATTCTTAGCATGGGAAAGAGCATTGGACATCTCTTATATCTACAAAATAAGTCCTTTCTTATTGGTTAAAGCATCTGTTTGCATTTTCAGCCCAATTTTTTCAGCAATAAATATACTTGAACATCAAACTGTTTTTTTCAAACCATTCTCTGCCTCTTGATAACAAGAAGATGGATCTTTTGCAGACTTCAAAACATACAAATACAAATTCGACAGAAAATGCCGGCAATACTAGGAAATAAACAAACAGAAAAATAATTCTCCTGTCAGCAGGAGACTAAAAGGTGAAGTCTAATTGGTTATAAGAAAGATGATAAAGGCGTCCCCTCAGATGAAATTCTGAAGCGAATGTACAACAACATCTGATATGCTTGAGAGAACCTGTAAAAATTAAACGTTCTTAAAGAACATACAAACGATACTACTAATTTTCCAAATTCCTAGTACTCTATAGAGAAACTGACAGAGCTTGCGAAAAGAATATTTCGCTATGAACCACCAAAGGAAAAGAAACTAAAAACCTTTGAGAAACTTGTGAAAAAATGGTGAAAAGTGACTAAAAAAGTATTAAAATAAAGATGTGTAAAACTGGAAACAGAAAATCTAAATCCATTGTGAGATCAAAACAAGGGTACTAGAAAGAAAATGCTGCAACTAATGATAAAGGTATTAAACCAGCATCGCAAGGTACGTCACACACGCACCCCTGCTCCATTTGACTCACGACAAGCTTTTTACAGGCCAACCACGACAGACAAGCTTTTGAAAGAGAGTGCAGCAAGCATGAAGTAAAACAGCACCACAGGCCGACAGGTGAAAGCATACCAAACGAGAAACGGAAAGAAAAAACAGAAGAGGATGGAGCAAAGATGGAGGAAAGGGATGAATGCTGACATCTTGGACAAGAAAGTAGAGGATGGGTTTTTTTGTGGGGGGATGGGGGGTGGGTGGGGGAGGTGGAACTGAAGTGCAGACCTACCATATGGAACAATTGGGTCTGTGAAAGGAGCGTTTGTTTCATCCACATTCATAATGATGTAACTATTGTCTTTGTGAGATTTAGTAAACTGCATGTCGTCTACCGCGTATCGGGTAATCTCTGCCAGCATTTTATTATTCCCGTTCTCTCGGAGGGCAAAGAGCCGGGAGAATTTCACGCCCGCCTTTTTGACCCCCTGTAGAAACTCTCGGGCTGTACAGAGAAACAAAAGGGCCCAAGAGTAGGAATTTTGTGAAGGACTGACGAAGAAGAGGATGAGAGGATGTGATTATAAAAAAAAAAAGTACAAAAAAACAAAAAAACACAACGACAGAACACTGTTAGTCGGGAAAGGAAATATTGCTCGGACGAAAAAGGAGATAGAAACACCAGAACAGGGTAGGCAAGTAGCTGACAAATTTATTCTTTTCAAATAAATTTATTTAAAAATTTTTAATTTAAAATTTCAATTTTTTTTGTCAGTGTTGCAATGAGTCCATAGGTTCAAGTTGACAATTCTTTAAAATGAAAAGATACTAAAAAATGTATTTTTTCAACCAAAAAGATCTCCATAAGTGAGTGACTAAAGTGAGTTGGGGGAAAATTATTTGGGATGACTCGAGTCGATCCAACCGTACCATGAACTTACTCACTGCAACACCTAGATAGGAACGCAAGATCATATTAATAGAGTTTGCAAGGTTAGGTTGTAACAGTTCTTGAAGCTACGAATGTGATGTTTTTTTTCTTTTCTTTTCATTTCCCTGGAATGCTAATAAAGAAAAAGTAGAAGCAATGTGGTGGAATGCCAAAGAAAGCCATTCTGTTTAATTTAGGAGTGTTTTAAAACTATAAAAATTTCATGGAAAAGATCCGATATCAACTATCGAAAAACAAAAGAAAAAGACAGAAAAAAGTAAGAACGGTGAAAGTATCAAAATAGTTCAAACACAGGGAAAGGAGTTTAGATAAACATCGTAAGATTTGCAGGTGGCAATCAAACTGTCAAGTTCTGAACCTATAATCTAAAAATATGGAAAGGAAGGTGGTCCTTGCAAATTTTGTTTGTTTCAAACCCTCGCAAACTATGATATTGGCGACTTAAAGCAGCTGGATGTGCTTTCAAGGTACCACATCCCTGCATGCAAATAACTACAGGTTAGTTTTCTTGCATTAGTGTGTCACAACAAATGCTTACCCTTTAGAAACAATGTTAGTTTCCTACTTCTGGTAAAGAAATTTCTGAGCCTAACCGGTTGGTCCAATATATTTTTTACAGCACATGTCCATGAGGGGCAAGTTTAATATGCAATATTGAAATTTTACTATGATTATACAACTATGACAAAATGCAAATGTCGTTTATGCTGCTAAAAGATTAGGCTCGTCGCAAACCGATGATTCCACTTGTTCTGGGCTTAAACTGATATACTGAAAAGCACTTCTTACTGTAAAGCTTATTTCTCAGCATAACACTCCATTTTAAGAACTACAGTCATTTTCGATGGTGCTTTACAATCCCATTAAGAAGCATACATTCTGTCTTCTCAATATCACCCGGTGACTTTCATGTTAAAAACTGCTACAAACATCTCCTATCCTCATACACTCTAGGAGGCTATGTGAAAGGAAAAACACACTTAAGATACAATGGTTCATTTTATTCAGTTTCACCTAAAAGTTGCCCAAAAATAACATCCCAACATTCTCTGCTTAAGAGAGGGAGGAATGTTTACACAATTGGTAAAGATGGTTGCTGTAGATCTGAAAACAAGGTGATATTAGTTTTATCAAGGTTTTCTCATTATGTTTCCTTCTTTCTTCATTATTGTTGGAGGTTGGAGGGAGGGAGCATGGATGGGAGGGGGCTATATTTATTACCTCTCACAAAGACAAACTATTTGATGAACAGAGGGCCACAATGGTCTGACATATAAGAGAGAGATATATAGAAGGACAAGATGGACAATCAAACTAATGTATACAAACCACGATAACACAGTTCTTACATGATTGCATTTAACATTAACATGATCTTTATGCAAAGATCTTTATTAATACATCTATCTAAAACACTCTGTCTTCAAAATGAATGAAATTCTCCCATAAAAAATAATCTCTTGCAATCTTTGTGACAGAATGACATTAACTTCACAGGAATCTTTGGTAAGTCCTTGCAGTAAAAAGTTGAAATATAATTTTTTAGTATGTTCATCACTAATGTAAGGGTAGCAATACCAAAGATTCCTTTGTACCCAATGTCTTGTAAACAAAATCACATTTCACAAACTCTTCCCAAGCCATGTGAGACAACTCGGCTAAAAAGATTCTTGAGACGTACGGACAATTTTTTTTCAGAAAAGAGGAAAAAACGAAATGAACAAGCTTTGCAATGAATTCCAAAAATATTGCGCTTCATATTGAATGTTATCTTGTTCAAAGGTCACATTATTTCAAATAATCAAAGCACTAGGTTGTCATTTTTATATCTCTTATACAATTGTTCTATACATATATATATATTATTTATAACTAGTTTGAGCTACCACCACTTCCTAACTAGCTTCCCTCACTTAGGTAACTAGAGCATTGTTTTCTATGAATGCTATAAGGTACCTATTAATCATCAATAAAGATGCCACATATTGATAATTAAGTATCACTGTATGAAGATAATATACCTATGCAATGATTCTGGTATGCCACAATGTTTCATTTCATTTCAAAGTAGAGAAGCTAATCGTTTGATTTTTTTTTTTCAAATTTGCTTTCAAATACGTCTTTTTTTGAAGTTCAAATCAAATTCATTGAACACTCGGTAATTAACCTTGATTTTTGGTGAAACCTCAAAGGTGTCTTTTACATTGATTTTGTAAAAGAAGAGATATTTATATTACAATCACAACCAGCTGCTTAAAGAAATATGTCAGATAGTTTAAGGCTTCAGCAAACCTGCAGACCCTAAACAAACAACCAAAATCAAAAATTTGGAATGGATCTCTTGACGGTAAATACTTACAATCTTGCAGAACACATGTAGAGGAGAACCATAGGTCAAAGAACAACCTCTTACCTCTCTAGGCAATGGCAAGTCAGACAAAAATCCACAGCACCTGCCATTAACATCACATGACTCCCTTATGAAAGGAACATGTATTTTGCCCGGGGCTTGCATTTACTGTGAAAAATGTACAAGGGTTGCTGACTTCTCTATTACAATAAATAAACAAGTAGCATAGTTTCCATAATCCTGAATGAATGTTGTCATGGCAACCACACACCATGCCACAAATACTTACCATATGGTACCGTAGCGTCCTTAGTGGCGGTCATGTTATCTACGTCCCAGACGGTGTAGCTGCCGTCTGAGTGTGAGCTGCTGAACTGGGCGCCGTCTCGCTGCCAACACAGGGATTCCAACTGCTGGTTACAGACGAAGGTGGAGTCCACTTGCAACTCCTTGCTGTCCCAGATTACGATCAGGCCTCTATTGTAGCCAATCAGAAGCTGGTAGAGATAGGGGAATATATATATCCAACATTATCAACACGTACCTGTCACTTTGAATTCGTAGGGTAAGCGACAAAGTAGTTAAAAATAAAAATACCCAGTAGGCCGACGAATTGCATAGCCAGCCAGGTATATGTCTGCAATATTACTATATGGACAAGATCATCTAGTTTTATGGATCTAAAAATATAAGAGCACCTTAGCTGACCTGAGGGAGGGCACACAGAGGGTTTCCTGAGAACATCTCAGTAGATGATGTGACTATGACCAGCAGAGGTAAGTACCCTGTCAATTAACCCCAACCCTAGGGTAAGTAGACCATTACTAAACACCAACACAAGCCTCTCTTTCATTAAAGCTTCTCTCCTAGCCAGCTGACTATCTCCTCTTTGTAAAAACCAACTATTGAAAATTTTCCTTTGTCTATGAGACAAATAATACCCATGTACCTTTTCTGGCTCTGTAGGATGTTGGCAGATGGCTTCAACTGGACCAGGGTTGACTTTGTAATCATCAGGCACGCTAAACAGAAAGAAGGAAAACAAGAAGTAAGAATAGCTATCAAGTGTGCGGTCTCTCATGCAGTAAGTAGCTTTATCTTTGGGCTGAAATAGTCAGTTCAAATCTCAATGTGGCAAGGACACATTGCATTGCTACACATCGAAGTGCTTTAACGTTTTGAGTTCACTGTTGAAGGTATGGTACCTGTAACACAAAGGTAGGGACCAAACTCTGATAGTGGACACTGTAAGTGAAGCTATGACGTAACATATTATGAGAATGAATTGCTCCGTGGAAAACTTAACACACAGTGTTCCAATGATAATAATACCTTTCTTTGAATTACAGTCCCTTATGGAGACGGTAAGACTCCTTTTCCATGTTAATCTGATCAAAAGAATAGTATACTCTCAGGGGTTGACACAATTATGGCAAACGATCCAATTAACATCAGCTATCAAAACAAGTTCCAAATTCTAATCCGAGTTAAATAAACAACCTCTTGCTAAAAAGCTAAAATTTTCTCTAACATTTCATAAAATCTTTCTTAAGGAAGAGAATTTTACAAAATCCCACAGACATGCCCAACTCAAAGAGATTTCTGCTACGCATATTCTTTTGATAATCCTTGTCCCATAATTGTGAAATAGGTCGGTCTGATGGTGTTAAAGCATTTTTTACTATACTGTATTGCAAGGCATTCCCTCTCCGTTTCTCTAAGTACTAGGATTGTAGCTACTACATTATCCCTTCCTTTCCAAAGTACTAGGGTTGTAACTACTGCATTATCCCTTCCTTCCTTAAGTACTATGCTTGTAACTACTGCATTATCACATACTTTACATACTGTAGTTTACTGTAGTACATGATAATTGCATCACATTTCTTTCCATAGCTACTCCTTACAAGCACTTGATCACTACCTTGCAATTCAACAATTTTACCAAACATGTTTAATACAAATAACATTAATACTGATCCAAATACTACTGATCCAAACACTACTGATCCAAAAAGTACTGATCCAAATACTACTTTCCGACGGATTTAAGCGAGAAAGACATCCTAGCTTTTTCCCACTCAAAGACGTTTAATCAGCAGGTAACTAACAATTCCTTTTTACTCTTGCCTTATTTGTTTATCACATGCAAGGCCAGAGATTACGACAAGGACAGATTTTGTTGTTTATTTGAAATGAAAATTAAACAGTTTTAAGTTAAGGCGAGAGAGCTATCCTATTGGCCTTGGCAGAAATCAACAGATTTTGTACAAATCTGTACTGTTTTATGAGATACTACTGCAGGTTTGCTGTACACAAAATAGGAGGTTGTATGAACTGCAAAAGGACATCAGCCAACAGGACAGATGTATGGTAAAAGAGCTGACGTGGTTAGTCTTTAAGTCTTTAACCATATATAACAGGATAATTATTTCAAAAAATATTGAAATAAAACTCCTAAACTCAGCAACAAAAATTTCACAAATGAATAAATAATGGACTGAATATTGCTCGATTCTCAGGTAATACTAAACCTGCTACAATCCAAACACACATATGGTATGTATATTCTTTCATCCATTCCTCAGACACTTAATCTTAAATTTACCTGCAATCTATGCATACCTCCACAATCCACCCCTTCATCTACACCTGCAATCTACTCATATCCCCACAATCCACCCCTGCAACTACACCTGCAATCCTTTAAAATTGATAACTACTACAAGGGAATAACTTAGTGCTCAAATTCTGTGCTGCAGTGTTAGGTTAATGCCTTTAGTTTCACATGAAACACATAAAATGCTATGATGATTCTATATGCAAAAACCCATAATTTAGATCTTCCATGGATGTCTAGCAATTTATCCATTTTCATAAATAACATTTTCGGTATGTAGCCAGATAAAGAAATCTCTGATGACCGCTTACTCACAGTAAATATACCCACCGGCAAACTTTTCTATTGAAATTTATCCCTCTTAAATGACCAAATTTGCCTTTGGACAACCCGCAAAGGTTTCTCCTCAAGAATTGGCTACTTAACATCACGACGGCATAACATCTACTAGACATGACAACCTCCTACGATTCTTTCTTTAGTTTCCAAATACATCAGAATCCACACAATCAAATTATGTAAATTTACCATTCATTGAGACACAATGTAACTGAATTTTCCCCTCTTTAACTCTCCATATTAGCTACCGTAACCTCTGTTACATCAATTATTCCACGGTTTGTCTACCAAACAAACCGACCGAGCTTATCATTTCCAAAGGGCAATTCACCGCAGCTAGCTGCCTTAAATGAGTTATGAATTACTACGGTCCAATTTCCTGAAGAGCAGCGATACTTTCCGTTTTTTTCCATCTCGACATCTCCTGCACGAGAGTTAATCATTCCCCAGACAGTTGGATGAAGACCAGAGTAAAAAAAAACTAAAAAAAATTGAGATAACGCACGAGAGGTATCTATCGTAACTACACCCGAGGATCAAACGGCTAAAGCGACGTATCTACTATCATACCCGCCCTCGAGGGGGGGGGGGAGAGGAAATCCTAAGTGATGGATTTTTATTTTTATCTATCTCATCACTGCTGAATTACTTTTATCTTTACAGACTCTCTGTGTGTTTTGCCTTCCGGCCTTGGAAATCAGTTTTCCGAGGAGAATTTTTTACTGATGGCGATACGATTTTGAATGCAAGCCGACGAGGAGGAGCGGGAGGAGGAGGTTGCAGAGATCTGTGAGGGCAAGAGACTCTGCTCTTGCAGAATAAAATTCTCAACTTTGAAACCACGACAACGGCCGTTAGGGCAGAGGCATTCCACAATGTTCCTACGTTCATGTGTTGAGAAAGAGTGCAGGAAGGTTGGGCTTTGGCAATGTTTCTGAACTTCTTGGAATAGCTAAGATGGGAAGTGATATTAAATTTCTGATGGGAGTTTGACACAAGGAGTGTTATCCTGACACGACTGGTTCAAATCCTGTTCTAGCCAACACATTCTTTTTTCATCTAAACCTCTTCTCAATTAACATTTACAAACATTACTTCTAAAAAAAGAAAACACATCCAAGTACCTTCTTAAGACAAAAGAAAAAGATAAACTTAAACACTTTTTACGTTGATCTGTCTATGGTTATGCTATGGCTGGTATACCATGTTAGCCAACAATTCGTCCAGTATCTATTCTTTCAAAACAATTTTTATACCTTCCCAGTCAGTTTTCTCTCCATGGTTTGTTTGACTAGGAACATCAACAAGTTTTGAACATTAGTAATCTACATCAATTTTAATATTTCTTTCTTACAAATGTCAAAGAGTTAAGTTTTGTGTTTGTGACAACTTTGGAGGCCACTGCAAACCTCAAATGTAACACCCACAACAGAGAGAATGCAACACAACTTTTCTTGCTTAGAAGTTACTGCAAACCAGTGTTCAAATCTACTGGTACGTGACTGACGTTGACCAAACTGAGTTTTAAATTTAATGTTAGTTACAATATATTAATTAAAGTTGTTTCATCCAGTAAAAGTAGCAGGGATGGTCAAAAACTGAATTGCCTAATAAACTTACTGTGTGGGAGGGCAAAAAATGTTTTGCAGTTATGGAAAAAAAATATTGACCAAACTTACAAAAAGTGACAAAAATCCTTGAAATCAGTTCGATTGCTTACTTTTGCATAACGACATCCTGGTAGATGACGTGCTCATTATCTAGCTCGAATTTAGGGACATCCATCACCAGTATGTTACCACCTTCCGTGCCGATGTAGAAAGCAGTGGAGTCCATAGACAGGCAACACACAGAGACCTTCTTCAATCTGTAATAAGAGTGGACATTATGCATCGACTTGATTCAAAATTACTAGTAAGGGGGGGGGGGGATGGGAAGAATGGAAGGAGGGAGAACTGAAGGAGAAAGAAGAATGGAAGGAGAAAGAAGAATGGGAGGAGAAAGAAGAATGGAAGGAGAAAGAAGAATGGGAGGAGGGAGAACTGAAGGAGAAAGAAAAATGGAAGGAGGGAGGAGAATGGAAGGAGGGAAGAGAATGGAAGGAGGGAGAAGAATGGAAGGAGAAAGAAGAATGGAAGGAGAATGGAATGAGGGTGAAGAATGGAAGGAGAAAGAAGAATGGAAGGAGAAAGAAGAATGGAAGGAGGGAGAATGGTAGGAGGAAGATGGAGAGAGACGGAAAGGTAGAAAGGAAAGGGAGAACAGGAAAGAAAAGGGAGAAAAAGAGGAGGAAACATAGAGGAAAGGAATTGTAGAGGCAGAGAAGGAGAAAGGAATAAGAAAGATCATCTTGTAATACTGTCTCAACAGCCAAGTTATAAAGTTGTTTCTTATGAATAGGAAGGATAAAGACTTTCTTAAAGATGTAAACGTGAATAATAAATATGAGGGCAAACTGCAAACCACTGAATTGATAAAGCTACTAACTAGGCAACTTGACTTGCTATTGGAAGTACTGTGATAATTATTGTATCATGGCAGTTGTACCTTACATAACACTGGCAGTTCTTGACAATACCAAGGAAGGTAGGGTTGCTAGGTGACCTTACCAGTGGTGCAAGGATGCTACATATATCGCGTGATTGTCACAGATTGCCAAACTACACTTTTTCCTCAGCTGAGATTAATTGAGGAACTGCTACCAATTTTGACTCTCCCTCTGTGAGGTGATAGGAAAAGGGAAATACTCACTTTCCTTCCATAAAGTAGTTTTGAACCTCCTCTAGGACATCATTATCTTGTCTGTTGTTGATCTCCCACAAGTGAAGAGTATTATCACCACACCAACTGATCATTTTCCCCTGAGAGGAGAAAAATGGACATTTGCAACAAGGATAGTCAGTGTTGGGAAGAACTTAAAAGAAAACAACCATACTTGAATATGAAAGACAAACTATGAAATTAAAATGCTACATAATTATTCAGTTAAATATTGTCAAGGTCAGGTGTGTGAATCTAGTGTGAATTCTGACAAATTCCTGACAGCTATCCCCCTTATAAATGGCAAGCCCCTCCTGCTGATATTTCCATCAGAAGTGAAAAAAAAAGTGTTGCTTGATTTAAAACTATGCTGTTCCAGGACCCTATTGGAACACTAGATATTAGTGTAAATGTGATCAAAAATGAATACTCAAATTACAGCAAAATGACATTAACAGGTGGTTCTTCCAGACAGGTGGTTCTATGAAATGTAGGAAACTTGGTCATAGAGGGCACACATTGTTAAAAGGTTACCAGTTCATTCTAGGCACGGTAGAAGGAGGATGCAAAGGTTGTGGGGAGACAGGTAAGCAAGGAACGAAGTAAATTGTAGGCAACCTAGATCTCCAATTTACATTCTTCCCACGGAACACTGAACTTCCTAACAAGATTGAGATCAAATGTTTATTCAGAGACTACCATCATACTATGGTCTAGATATGGCTTAGCCATTGCTGTCATAAAAGTCTCTTCAACCATCCCCCCCCCCCACATCAAGCCAAACCTTGCCCTTGCATTTAGAACTGCCCATAACACATGCAGTGAAAAGTATATATGCATATTCAGCACAAATTTGCATAAGAGAGACTTACCTGGCCAGGGAGGAAGAACAGTTTTCGGACCGGTGCTGCATTTTGATGACATCCGATGAACTCAACCCCAGGCTTGCCATAACTGATTAACAATTCACATTAAGGAATATACACAACTCTATCATAATACAATGTCAATGATTACATTGAATAACCAGCATCAAAGAAGACAATATATATGCGACAAAAAAGTGAATGGTCAAACCAATCATCCCAATTTGAAAGGTCTCATGAACAGTTGTACAATTGTAAACGTCAAATTAATAACAAATTAAAATTCACAAATATGTCATTTCTGTCCAAAAGTATTAATTCCAACTTTACATATTATTTAATTTCTTCACAAATGTTATCTTTTGCACTTGTATGATTTCTATTCCCCTAAAACAGACGCCAAAATAATCTTGCAAAATCCTACCTGAAACTCAAATTACACATATTATGGAACTGTGCATTAGGTTAGAACTGGATGCAGTGATAAGTTTTCCATGCATGTCACTTTCAATTAACTACCAATCCGTAGTTTATTTTATTTCCATTTCAACGGTTAACATGGTCTAAACCGCACCAAGCAAAGTATGTGCAAGAAAACCGTGCGATGTACCGTATGCCTTTGGTTTATTTTATTGTTTCAAAATCAAAGACCTCCCCTGATTTTCAAAAATCAAAATAACATTAAACAATATGCGTTACAACTCTATTAGAAATCTCTCAGTTCCATAAATTTAATTATGGATGTAACAAAAACACTTCAATATATCTGAACATTACAGTTCAGCTACTAGAAGATACCCTCATGTCTTTGCCAACTGTTTCCCCTAGAAAAGCAATAATTTTGTCACAGCCTGTTTACCAAATACTAGAAGACAAAGAATCCACATTTCAAGTGGTTTCTTGGCTACCGTCACCCGGTCGGCTTGTTAATTATCGACAAAGACGGATAACAGAAGCCCGCCAAAACTTCATTCAATAGATTCAAAACGAGATTCGGGTACCAATAGAACTTGACCCTGAAAAAATTCCTTGTTGCATTAAGCAAACATTTACACTAGCAATAAAGCAGATTTCATACTTGAACTGAACCTACGTACTGCATGCAGTCAGTGCTTAAACATATTATACAACAATACCAAAAGCATCTGTGAGTAGCCAGTGCCGTATTATAAAATCATGTGTGTTGTTCGTGAGTGAATGATATTACTCGCTCAGATCATATCATTTTACAATTGGGGTAGAGGCTGTTTTCTTCCCTTTTTCCGTTGGGACGAGGGGAACAAAGTCACATAATTTTGTGGTGACAACAAGTTTTTATTACCACATGAAGCATGTTATGAAATGTAATTTGATTGGTCAAGTTAATAAATTGCCATGTTTAAATCAAATCAAAAAGATTATGAAAGTGTATACAAGAAGCCCCCTTCTCACTAGTGTTTTCTGTCAATTAAAACTCAAGGATAACTAGTCATTAAAGATACCACACTGGTAAGTGTTATAAATAGCAATTATTCTTCTACCTATTCAAAGGATTTTTGTTTTCTCTGGAATTTAATGGATGTGGATACTTTGTCTATGTAATCCTGAAAGTCCAGTGGAGGTTGCATTTACAGATGAAAAACCTCATTATTTTCCACAAAGGCCACATTACGCTACTAGCAGTTCAGCAAGCAACCAGATGCAAGGGAAGGAGATGGTAGGGGAAGTCAACCACACTCAAGAAATCAGGGTCAACCACAGAAGATTAGTGCAAATGAAACCAAACCACATTCTTGTCACATCTGCCCTCAACCATTTTTCCTTGTCTCATACTGCCTTCCCCTTTTTCTATCCCACTCCTCTCAATCTCTCCCCCCCCCACACCCCCTCTCCGCCCCACCTCTTTCTACTCTCCTCCTACCCATAAGCGCTGAAGAATATCACACTATAAAGTCTAGACTAGCAGACAATTTGGTTAAATATTAATTGATATCAGCTTTCAGTATGATACTTAGCTCAACTCACATGGGACCAATGCAAAATGATGTCAGGTGTTCAACCAAAAAAAAACAGTTGCGGTTGACCTTGACAGTCCAAAAGAACAATGGTTCAACGGAAACATCTGTTTGATAGAGTGGAGCCGATGGATCAATTTTCTGTATCAATCTGAAACTATAAATTTCCTGGCTAAACATTTTGTCCTTTTATAGATTATGAAATATTGAGGATGTTATTGTTTTCTCAATTCTGTGCATAATAGTGATGATCTACTGTTAGATATATATTTTTGCATAATTTTGTGTAGAGAAAAGCAAACCACTTTGCATAATATTTTAGCAATGAAATAATAGGCAATACAACAGTAGCGACACTCGATGGTATTGCTTGTGTGGACTATTTATTGTAAGTTTCAACAACTTTTACTAATAAATATTACAACAAAAAAGATAAGATGTGGGTCTTTAATAGGAGGGGGCATACTACTAAGAATAAAACAATTATCTTTCATGTGGGTCATCCCTGGTCAATAAGGACAGGATGCTCTCTCTTGGTGCAAAAAGGAAAAATAAATACTTTTAGGGAATCAAGTTGAATTACCTTTGCCATCAATGAAGACCCATTTTTTCACTTGTTCTTTTGTTAATTAATTTGCTTTCTCTGTAAACGCCTTGAGCAGTGACTTTTGTCTACTGATTTGGCGCTATGTAAGTCTAATTTATTATGATTATTAATTATTATTATTATTATTATGTAATAACAAATCAAACAGTCAAAGTGAAACTATTTTGTCCACAAACAGATTCAATGAAGGTTCAAACTTCTAAACTTCTAAACTGCCTAAACTGACAAGCTGGAAGAATTAACAGTGTTCAGTTACTGAAGGTAAAATGATGGTATAAACTGGCCATATGTTATCTTGTACATTATCATCATAGCACATACAGAACTATGGTTGGGGAGTGTGGGGAAGGGTATCATTTCTTACACAATATTGTAAGGCACGGCCATATGTTATCTTGTACATCAACATCATATCATATACAGATCTGTGGTTGGGGAGTGTGGGGAAGGGTATCATTTCTTACACAATATTGTAAGGCATGGCCATATGTTTACATTAATTTTCATTTCTCTGTGTTTTGTCCACTTTTTACATGGTTCACCATATCATTCAGATGATTTAACAGCAGTTCCTGAAAGCATAAAAATGACAGTCCTGTTTTAAATACCTACATCATGGGACATCAATGGACATTACAACATCATGACATGAGTATCTCTACGTTACTATTCCTATCACTACCTCAATACTATATTGTTTTCATTCCAACCTTTTTAGTACTTAGCAACTTTGTTGACAAAGATCTTCATATTTTCGAACAGTCAGTAATAAATCATCTCATGAGATGATGAGAACACAATGTGCGAAGAAGGAAGTTTTTGCTATAAATTCAACTCAAAACGTCACCATGCTACTTAATCAAGCCACTTAATCAAGGATCATCAACTATTCTCCTGATACTCATCAATTAAAATTAAAATTAAAATTAAAAAGAAAATTTACCAAACTTCAGAAAGTAATTTTTTCTTTTCATTCTTCTTCATTCTTTTCTTTTTTTTTAGAAATGCAAATATCCAGCGTGTTTGTACTTTCCATTGGCACTGTAAATAATTAAATATATATCATACCGCTCTATTGCAACATATCTGTTTCATATCTGTTTCTTTATCTGAAATGTTGTGAATATTAAAAGTCTCATGGTACATTAAAGTTGATTATAACCCTCAATGCAAATGAAAATTATTAACTGATATTGTTAGTGTTTGCTTTACCCAAGCATGGAAAACTCAGCTGACATTTTGTGAATTTGTTCACACATTTCATGAGCTACAGTATGTATTATACACTGTACAGGCCTAGCTTCCATTGTAAACATAACATACACACATAGCACTTCATTCCAACTACTCTTCACTAACTCAGCTGCGCTCAAACTTGCTAAAACAGGCAACTGAATCTCTCAAGATATTTGGAAAGGTCAAGTAGGTTATTTGTTCAAAGTTAATAGTGAATACTGAAGTAGGTTGCAAAAATACCTCTTCCAAGTTTATCTGGCAATGCACAAGGATTGCAAGAAATAACCTCTGCTATATGTAAATTTTATTTGGCATATTAAAATCATCATAACTATGCAAATGAACATTGCACTGTCTTTAAATTTCTAAGACTTTCATCGGGTATACCCAATAATCGACAAAAAGATCTACAGAGCCTTTACCGAGCTTATCAAGTCATCCAGTTTCACATGGAAAAACGGAAACAAGTGTTAGTTATATACTGAACGATACTGCACATTGGCATCTCTTAACCCCCTCCCATCCAACCCCATCCCCCCCTCCTATGCCCCTGCACATATATTTGTATGAATAATTACTGACTATTGCAAAAATCTGAAGGATGAATTAACCAAGGAAAGTGACAAAACCTTCATGACTCAAGCAATGATTTGAAACATTGACAAGCTGCTCTAAACAGTTTACAGTTCCCCTCACCGAGTTGGCAATGGATGCAAACACATGACAATGGTTACCTTAAAACATATTCTTAACTGCCAAAGGGCTCTATGACTACACCTCTAAAATTCTCCGTAATCATCATGCAAATCTAACTATCTAAACTTGCTCCAAAAAATTTCCAAGGCTATATCTTTCTGACAAACATTAAATGACAAAAATATTCATAAAATGCCTTGTCCTTAAAAGATCCTATCAAATCAGTACAATACAACTAAGGGGGGGGGGGGACCTCTCTCCTTTAAGCAGAGCTCTTTGTCATAAGGTAAACACTGTTAAAGTCTGTAGGTGTGTGTGTTTTCCAAATACCAATAGGACTATACCTATTGTTTGCTCTAGAAGGTCAAATGGAATGTACCAACAAAGTTTCACATGAAATCAAACGGGCAAAATATCACAGCTGGCAGTCAGATTCTTACTTAAGTGGTATATATTTGCCTGCCAAGAAAAGACCAGATCTGTATACCTTTCTGTGTGACGAGTGTCAACCTAAGGTACAAAAGAGCTATTTATAATGGATAAAATTTGTGTCACACATTTTTCCAATCTATGGTGTTGGATAAGATTGTGTGGCCCATCCACGCTCTCAATCACAAAACTGTTTCTTTACATTTAACCCCCAACAAAAGTAGAGTTTTTGTCCTAAAGCAAAGTGAGGAAAGAAAGAAATCCACTTTTTTTGCTGAATCAACACCATATTGCTAGAACAGTTTCCATCTATCATTCACTATAGCATGTGCTTTCTTGGAATTTTTCACTGAATATTTTGTGACATATCTTTATAGCTTTGTTCTGGTCTTGTTTGATACTGGCAATCTGTATGCCCTCCTGCCCCCTCCCTTCCCCCCTTCGTACATGAATCTTGCAGCTGAATGACACAAACACTTCTACATTAAAGGAGCTTACAATATATTCTTCAGTACTGTCCATAGTGTACATAAAACTCCTAGCATGGCTTTGAAGCTAACTAAAGTCCTGACTCTTCCTTTAAAAGGATCTTGAAGTATGTTCTTGTTTGATGCTGTGAAATTGACAAAACTAAAAATTTCTGTTTCAAGGTACTATCCATAAAGTTAAAGGAACTCCTCAATATACCTTTGCTCAACACAAATTTTATGGCTGATAGTTTTGCAGTTTTTCCTCTCAAAAAACATACAACAAAATCTCCTAAAAATCCTACAAAAAAAGGAAAAAAATGAGGGCCATGATATGTGAATGATAAAGTGACTAAAAACTGTTTCACAGTAATGTAATCTTCTTAGTGCACTAATTCCAAGATGTAGAACAAATCAAGTATAAAGCACATCATTGTATCACTTAACCATCTGCCTTGGGTGAAACCAACTCGGATCAAAAGCCTACTATTAAATAGCATGAGTAGCAGCATCGCTGTTGCAAATATAAAGCTGGACTCATTGTTGTTAGCGAGACGCCCACTTTGTGCGGTTTACAGATCAATACCTTCCGATGAATGTACATAGAATCTATAATACAGGGCTTTCCCTGACAAATGAACCAAGAATGCACGCTGTCCTACAACAACTATGCTTGTTATTGATGAGCACAAAATGCAAACACTTGTGGCTTTTTTTCTCTTTTTTTTTGTCCTCCAGAACTTTCAATGACGAATGGATGTAGCGCAGACGAGACTGTGTAATTTGTAACTAGTAAGACAACTCCTGCAGTCAACCATCTGGATATGTTGGGTTTGCAAACATGTTTTGCGCCATGTTTTTTGTTTCCATTCTTTGTGCTGAGAACAGAGGCTGGAAATCAGAATGAATATACAAATTATTTTTGGGTTGTTTGTTTTTATATTCAAGTGCAGGCAGGATGCAACGTCTAAACTAAGTAGGGCACCCAATGATGATATTATGTTACATCATGAGAAAACTGCAAAACATTTTACCTGATATACATCACTTCGAAGATATTATTCAGAAGCTACAAGCCATTTATCTAACTCTATCATAGAAATAACTAAAGGAAAGGTCTGTGTAGGACTGTTTCAGCTGATTGGTCTGTGACAGCCTCATTCTGTCACATCACTGCCTTAAGCATAACCCTTTAATGTCACACAAACTATGTTGTCCTGTCACATACCATTCTCCTGCAAACTTTACAGAAACATATAGTCAGAATAACAGATCTTGATATGGCAGACATACCGTCACTAAGCTGATGACGAAAAAATTGCATTAATTCCTTCCCAAGTTTGAACCAAAATGCTGCAACAATTTTACAGAGCCAATCAGTTTTGATATATATATATATACCTATATATATATATTAAATAATGATTTGGTGTGGGTTTGAATATTTCATATGATAGTAGGTTGAGATACTCGTCTGCAACATCACCATTCTTGTAGAATGCCACTCCCTTTTCCAACATCTAAATCCAGTCCTTTAACCAGACTAGATATAGTCCTACACTTGACTCCGGAAGATCTTGGCTTACAATCTCTACATAGATCATGATGGTGTGGTGACTAGATTCTAATCCTGGATCCGCAAACAGGGCCATTTGTTTATATTGTTGGTTCAGGGTAAATATGCCTTAGGGAGCGTCTAAGGAAACAATGAACTAGCATGGTGACTCTTCTTCTCTCTGATTTCTACACTTTTCTGCAACTGTGGAGACTACAGTAAATAACTATGTACTATAACTACATTCATGGTTTTCCAACTCAACTCCATAAACTATACTGAGACACTACATAATATAACATAGTGACTCGGAATGGTATCAAATTTCACACACAATGCATTTAGAGCGAGATTATTCCTTGGATCATCTCTCATGGGTTTTTGAGAACATCAATAAGGCCACATTCTGGAGAAGTTTTTTACATTTTTTGAAATGCTACTATAATATGTTGAAATAAAATTACAAGGTTTTGCCAGAAACTTTCCTTAACATTTCAGCAATTCTCCAATAACAATGGAATATCTTAATGGTTTTAATAAGTTTGTGACAAGCACAATTATGTTTACATGTCCCCATAACATTCACAAGGTAGTGAACATTCTAACTGAACTTTCATTCCATCATGGGCTTGCTTTGGTTGTTTCACCTGTACTACAGTGTACTACAGTCCCTTTAAAATTGCTTTCTTTTTTTTTTGGCACTTTTGACCAGGCATATCAAACCCTTTTGTTTCCTAACAGGAAATGGTTAACATTTCATTCAATGTACAACTGGTCAGTGTAGCACCTATGCTATTCTTACACACTACCTTATAATTGATCAAATGTACATTAAGTATCAATAAACTGCAATGAAAAATTGTGACAAACTACAGCGAGATAATTGATCAAATGTAGATTAAGTACTGTACCAATAAACTGCAATGAAAAATTGTGACAAACTACAGCGAGATGAGTTTCAAGAATTTCCAAACTACCATGTTAACCCAAAACATTGAATTTGGAGTGGCGATATAAACCTGTAAAACGTAGATTGATCATGATCCCTGCATTGATTCTAAAAGATGTGGGTAGGAACGACAAAACCCGCCGTAGTCAGAGAAAACCAGCAGATATGACTGGATGATGATTTCCTTATGCTTTTTTAAGTAGCCCTCATACATTTCAGAGTACTTTAAAGATTGCACCCTGAGAGCTAATTTCATTTCAAAACGGGTCGTCTGAGTGGAACTGAAGATAATCATAAAAGCCATTATTTTACTGTTTATACCAAGACCTTAAATACTGAGCACAAAAATTTAGAATAAATGTCTCTTTCAATCTGGAAATTTCTATCGCTTCTTTGAAGTAGTTGCTCGCCTATTATAAGTATTATAAGTACAGAATACTCTACTTTTCTGAAGGGTCAATTCAAGTTAATTCAGCTTATGTCCTCCTGTACGACAAAGCCTACCAAGTTTTTCCTCTTCTTCCAAACTGGAACAATTATATGGCGGTTGTTCGCCTCAACAGCCTACCACAGTAACTACCTGTGTCTGCCCTGATTGGTATATTCAAAGTAGCCTAGATGTAGGCTATAGATAGGGTACCTCTGCTATGAAAATGTAGATTGGTCTCTAACGAAAATGTTTCAAAACAAATTGTTGCATAGATCCAACAGATTAATTATTGGTTTAATGGCGACTTCATGCCAGAACCACCGGTTTCCCTTCTGTTTTGCGGGAACAGCGACAACTGCTGATAGACCCAAATCTCCCACTTGCAGTGCCTCATCTCTCTCACATCAAGCTATGACATTGCCTTGCCATTTTTAAATGTCTTGGTGAATCCTGGAAAGAGACACTTCTCCCCTCTCCCCTACTTCCCCCTCTCCCCCCTCCTCTCATAAATACTTCAATGCACATTAAATATTTCTACCAAACACACAACCCAAGATACACTCATGATACTATTTAACAAGAGAAAAAATTGTGGCTACCTTATGCTAACCATAACGTTCTGCCTACAAAAGTTGTTTTTATAACATGTTTGTCAGTTCGTGGAAATGGACATTTCTTGGTGTTGAATGTAAAACCGCTCGCCTCCTTTTAAAAGTTTAGAATTTTAGCAATGCCTTTATTTAATGAAATTTCATTTATACAGAATTCATCTACCCACCACAGGCTGGGAGCAAAAACATGCTGATCAATGCACTGTTATACAATATCAAACAATATTTCACAGAAGAGGGTCAGAAGAGGGTCAGAATGTGGTTAAGAAGGTCCCAGGTGTTAACACACATTGGATTCCCAAACTGCCTAATTGTTGCACATGTACTGTATGACACAACTTGCTTTTAATACCCATCTTACACCATGCCAATACAGCCTCAACACAAAGCAACTTGCTATCAAAAGCCTATACCACCAATAATACAATGGTTAGACGCTTCAGTGGCCCTAGCTAATGAATGAATAGTGCCTTCCACTGTGACTAAACAATAGTCACGGGACTGTATTAAAACAGACAATATTGTAGCAGTGAATCAGATATATTGTAAAGGCATTCATCCACTTCCTGTCACTATTACACAACTGTCTTTAATTTCTACTGAGGGTAGTACCTCCATCAATGCTGTCATAAAGCAGACATACGTAAGAAGACGAGAATAGTGTACACTTTGAAGCAGCTCTCTGGGTAACAGTGATGTTGCCCAGACAGTTAGTTATTCAGTTGGTATTAATCATATGAGAGGACACAATGCTTTGCTTAATTTCCATTTATTTTTAAGCTGAAGACCTGAGTCAATCTTACCTTCATGGTCTTCATTTGAATAATGGTTACACAGAATTACTAACAAAGACTTTAATACTGTCAAGGGGTTTCTGTAGTCAGTCACAAAAACAGGGAGAGAGTGGAATGGGGTGCAGAAGGGGGAGGGGGGGTAGGTGGTGGAATGGGTGGGGCCAGGATAACTGCAGGGGATAGCCTTCCATCCATTCCTGAAGTCAACTAATTTGAATTTCTATCAGTAAAATTAACATAATAGTGCATCTGAACCAAGGATCGGAATGCATTACTATGTTAAGTGAGACATGAGTGTACACTCAACTGTAGTATGTACCGTTAAGTGTCAACGGTAGTCACACACAGTAGCTGTGTTTTCCCGGTTTATCTTCAGGACCATTATCATTCTCCGCTGTGAATGAATAACCTGCAAACACGCCAGGTGTTTACTTTGTTACAATTAATGTGCATACCTCCCTGCTGCTGCAACCAGTTTTATCAGACTCCTAAACTACATTTTAATGAATAATAAAATTAATAAATGGGTGAATATTAACCACAGCTTAATTCTTGAAAGGTTGTTGCAGTGCTCAATCTCTTCTACAATGCAAAATGTAGTTAAGCCTCTGATTTTCAACATTATTTTTGTACAAATACAATCTAGGCAATTTGCATGAGTTTGTGCAGGAACTTGGTAATTGTTGATTGTTAACTGATATCTATTTGGAAAAATTTAGCAATTCTATAATAGGATCTCCTTAACCTTATTGGTAAGAGTCTTTCCAACTTTCTATACCTTAACTGTCTCCATTCATAACATATATGCACACTTCCCATCCACCTAACGTACAAAACTTGGTGTTACTGCAGCACTATGCACCCACCCGGCGGCCCTAGGTGCCTCTACAACCACTTCCAGGTCACCGCCCACTGCCTCTTCAAACCTGCATCTCTCATTCATATGTAAACCTAAAGTACTACACTGTTGCAAATGGTTACCCATTCTGTAATGAAGCACCTGTATTAATCCCCCACAACCCTCCCCCTGTTACTTTCAAAATTCATTTATAATTCTCCATCCAGTTTCCATGTTCCTAAACTGTACTTAATACTTAATTATATCCTCAGAAAGTGTCTTACTGGTTCTAAGGGTTTCAGAATGACTTGTTAAATGGAGGTTCCTAAATGTCAATGTCATTACAGGACAAGTTTTTTATGAGTACTTGTGTTCAGAGAACATAAAATTATTACCCAGGGCATGCAGTGCATAAATCAATGTCAGACGAAAAAGGTCTTGTGTAACTTAGCAAATTACAAGTTATTACTTCTAAGTTGCAAGACAAACAACCTTTGTACTTTGACAAATGGCAGAGTCCGTAATGTTCTCTCCAAATAGCATGTATACACGTCTGGAAAGAAAAGCGACCCATTTGAGATAGCTTGTAGGAAAAACGGTCTACTTATTTGCTGTAGATGTATTCAAGGCTAGACATTAGAAGTACAAAAAAACTTATCAGCTGTAAGCATTTATAACAAAATGCGACACAAGATTATACCAAATTGCATCCAAATGTGAAAATGTAGACCTGTTCTTTTGTATTTACTACAACTGCAACATCTTCATTACTGTTTGAAGATAAATCAAACTTACTATGACTTTATCACTGATTTGTTTCCTGGAGACAAGTGGAACCTACTGTACAAATTCTACAGCGAAAAGTAAAATTCACTGGGATGGAAAAACACCATCCAGAATGACCATCCATTAAAGCAGTTCAAACCCATTGAACGACTCTCTGAAAATCCATAGTGTGGATTTCAGATATAATACATTTGGAGAGGAAAAAGTGGGTTATAATAATAATAATAATAAAAATAATTTCATATTTTTATATAGTGCCTTTCCCAAAGGCTCGAAGCGCTTTACAATATTACCCTGGTCAACGATAACCTGTCAAACATAGAGACAATCCCTCCACATGGCAGCAGCTAAACCGTGCCCAGCTGACAGTTTTATCTCACAGGTCCCCATTTATACACCTGGGTAAAGAGAGGCAATGGAGATAAACTGCCTTGCCCAAGGACACAACACAATGATCTGGCCAGAACTCGAACCTGCAGGTCCTTAGATCACAAGTCCACTGCCTTAACCACTTGACCACAACATTCCCCTTGGTTATGAATGTGAAAGCGGGGGGGGGGTGGGTCATCTGGTAGAGTCATGGGGATGATATCTTAAGTTAAAATATGTTATTGGAAATAGACAGGAAAAGAGATAATTGTAAAGAGAAAATGGGAGATGACCCAGCAGAACTAGGGTATGCAAGCAACATTACCAGAAGAACTGTTCTAGTGCAAAATTAATGAACTGATCTTGATAGATGAAAAGACATATTTTCAATTGTCAAGAACTTGCATAAACTTGCAACATTTGATCACAGGGAGACAAAACACTTCCTTTTGGCTATAATAACTTGTAAGGCAAGAAAAGGATACACTTTTAGGACCCCATTACTGGTTCCGACCGCCATGAGGCGCAACACAGGATCATATCCGAGGGCAGATGGCTTGTTGGGAAATCCATGCTCTACCGTCTGTAAAGAAAATGGAAATAAAAATTAGTTCAACTGAGACGCTTCTTTTGCATGAGGGGGGGGTCTTATTGTTATTGCAACAGGCCCACATATGACATTAATATCTGGAAGTTACAGTTTGATCTGCAAGGAAAAATTTAAACAATAAATCCCTGAATGTCAGATATTATATAAAACTATAAATTTTGATACCTCCTTATCATCTTCAAAGTTCAAACCCATGCCCCCCCCCCGACCCTCCCACACACACAAACAAACCAGTAAATATATGCAAAAGCCCTGATTGTAAAATGTAAATATATATATAGCACAAAATGCAAACTTACAACACATGCATTCGTAACCTGGATAGAAATGTCGACACGTTCAAGACAAAACTACAAATTTTACATTGCCGTACAAACTTGTCATACCTGATGCAAAATACTTTTGAGTCACTTTTTATAGCCATTATACAATAAAGTTGCACAAGTGTACAACTGCATTTTCTCAAATTCCCTGCCAAAATGTATATTATATATAAGTATTATCAGCACAAGAGAACCACTAATTAATGTATCACTCTCCCAAATCATTTAATTAATACTGGGAAGAACTACAGTACATCTAACTTCCCTCAGTCCACACTCAGTTATCACAAGCTCCGGTCCTTAGCAACCACAGGGGTCATGTACACAAACAAAGACAGGGTACACTAAACTACGTGTCCTAAAGGACTAAAACCACCAAAACCAAAATTTCTTGCAGTATTTACTTATATAAATTACCAGGTCAATGGTGTACTTCTGAGCAATACCTACTTCAATCAACATAGTTCTACCCATATCCATTTAGTTAATTCAAAATACCGGGGACCTACTGAAAAATTCTTTTACTTGGAATGCAGGAGACCCCACTGAGTAGCATGGCTACTCTGTGTTCTTAACAAGCAGGTTCAACTAATATACACCAGCAATTCATATGTACAGCAAATATGCTCTGACAGAATGCTTGGCTTTTTAGAAAATGGTAACTAACTTCATCCTTACCTCCATGTTTTGTGAGAGGGAGGAAAAGGATACAAAAAGATGACAAAGGTTGAATCATAAAGGTTCAACTGGGCAAATATTTGTTTTAATTTTTTTTTTATATTAATATCGTCTTTCGTCCTGTCACTTGCAAAACAGCAGAAACACCCCAACTATAATATTTGTCAGCAAACAGGTTGAAATTTACTTCAAAATTACTGGACACAGTTCACCATTGCAGACACGATATCATAAGAATATGTGCTTTTCACTGCACTCCTCTCCTCTCCACCCCTTCCGTTCTGCATAATACTGTCTAGTGTCTACCGTAAAACCAGTGAGCAAAGTCCAGCCTTATCTTATGTGCATGTCTATTGTGAAGTACTACAGTAAGTATGCCCAATGTCAGTGCTTTGGAAAACCCAAACTTGTCCAACACACTACTTAATCTGATGAAGAGAATTTACCAACACTATAGGGACTGACTTTGATTGTGAACAGAGAAATACCTGACCATGTCACTGCTGGCATTTTTCAAGACCAATTGACATTCCAGCAGAGAGAAATAAAACAGGTTTTGAGGATTTCAAGAATGAGTTTATTATGTACAAAATGCACACACTATAACACACACACACACACCAACTGACACAAAGCAGCAGCATGAAAAAGAACTTTCTATTCATTGATGGTAAGGGTACACTGAACACAGCAAATAATCCCACTAACTGCAGTAGTAGTAGCCAGGCAACAAGCCTTAATTCTCTATGGGAATGACTAGCAAGCTTTGGAATTAATAGTTAATACTTAGGGTGTGTACACAGCACTACACACTGTTACTGCTGTACTGTACACTGCTTGTAACACAGGAGCTGAAATGTTTACCAGTTATACCACTCAGCATCTCTTTGATTATGATAAAAACAATTACTGCTAGGGTTTTATTTGTTACTAATTTTTATTGCTTTATACAACTAGAAGTTTTAGTAGGACTAGTAGTTACCAATTGTATCATAATTATTTTTTCTTTAAACTATTTTGAACCATTCCCAAGCATTGAGGAGGGTAATTACAATAACTGTGTGTATGAGTAAATTATAATAGTGAGGTAAGTTGGCCCACATGAACATTCTCTGACGCTGGCAACAGAATTAAGGTAAAGCTTGACCATAGAACACTATTCCTTAGTCTAACATATTTGGTTTTGCTAAATGAAGCACTGTCAGAACTTTCTTTAGACTGCTGATTTCAAATAATATTTTGCAGTATTCAAATGATCCTTGCCATAGTTGCCACAGCCGTACAGAACTTTGCAACGGCAGACACTGTCATCAATGAGAAACCATGTGCACTGTTAGCTATGTACAGCTTTTAGCTTCTTACCCCACACATGAAATATCATTACACAGACTGGACATCTGGTTTAAATCCATAGTGATGGTTCTGTTACAACACACTACAGTATGTACAGTACCTACCGACTTGAGCTGCTAGTTATAATACACTGATTCACATGCAGACGTTAATGGGTTGACTTGAAAAAACGAAACACCACAAAGGTTCAATGTTAAGTTATTATGATAAGTTATTTAATTTATTTTGCTAGGGTAATTGCCAAGTTCTCTGAATTTATGTTCACTTTCTGCAGTTGTTTATCCATTTGCATCAAATGTACACCAAAAAGTCTGGAAGTTGACAGAATTTACTATAATTATGATGAAAGGTCGTTGGTCCTTTGGTTATCCTTAAGTTATGTTTGATTGCCAAACAAACAACCCTCAAATATTGCCTGGGATGATCAAAAAGATTCTAAGACTGTAATCCTACAACACTACTGTAGATCCATGTTACTAATACGGCCATATTACTTAGATCCATGTTATTTAGATCCATGTTATTTAGATCCATGGATGTTATTTAGATCCATATTACTTAGATCCATGTTACTTAGATCCATGTTACTTTGATCCATGTTACTTAGATCCATGGATGTTATTTAGATACATGTTACTTCAATCCATTTTATTTGGATCCATGTTACTTAGATCCATGTTACTTAGATCCATGTTACTTCAATCCATGTTATTTCGATCCATGTTACTTAGATCTGTCTACATGTACATCATAACTACTGTGCTTTATGAGTAACAGACGTAACGTTTTCCATATAGCATAGTGCGCTATTAACACTGTGATAACAGTTTTCATTGCATGCATTCGACCATGTACTATGAAAAGCACCAATCAAGAATTTGAACAGACTTGAATGCCCTGGGCTAAAATGCTTATAGCGAATTCATTCAAATATGGAAGTCAACTTCCTCTTTGGAACAAGAATTTCCAATTTTTAATAGAATGTTGACTGTTTTTTTCCCCCCTTTCTAACATTTATAATTGGTACTTGTATGTACTGCAGAGAGAATAGGAAACTCTGTGTACGTCCTCCCACTCGGGCCTGCATGCTGGGTTGCACTGGGAACTCAAGCTACTGTACTAAAGGCACAATGTTTAGCAAATGCCTCATGGATTGGAAAGGTCACCAACAGTGACTCCAGTGGATGTGTTCATATTTGAACAGTGTTGAGTATCTGTACATCAACGTTCAAGCTGGCTGTCTATGATAGCTCTTTGGAACCTCAAAGCTTTCTTTTTTCTTTTTTGTGGGGGGGGGGGGGAGTTGGTAATTTAAATGTTCCTCATCCAATTAGTGTTATTTATTCTAAAATGCTACAAATTAGCACTTTGTGACATTAGGTCTAGTGACTCTATTCTAATGTACTGTACTTATTAGTAACATTTGGGAATAGGTCCCTGTGAACCTGATGGACCATCATCATTAGGACAAAACATTGCATGTGTTGATTTTGAAAATACAATTCTAGAATATAGTAACTATAAATATGCGGCTAGAAGTGTAAATTTGTTCACAGGTTTAACAAACTGCAGTTTATAGTCTAGCTAGCTATATACGTGTCTAAAGGCGTGCATAGCCTGTACATTGTAACATTAGGCTTATAGAGTGTGCCCTTAGCATAGGCCTAGTTGGCTCATAGGTCAATGCGTAATGAACTGGAATATGGGGAACGGCATCAAACTCTCCCGTAGTGATTCAGAGATTGTAAAAACCTAGTTTGTGCAGTACAGGACCAGTAATACCTTAGTATGTTATATCTGAAAAGTCAATTTCTTCTGAAACTTTTGGTTTTTCAAATTTTACTAAAAGTTTGTAATAAAATGAGATTTCTGTCACTCAATTCTCCTTGAAGATGGGGGGGGGGGTGGCTGGAGGAGGCCTATTGCCGGGAGGAAGGTCTACACCCTTTCAACTAAGAGAATTCAAATATACTTTGAAAGTATACTACCAACATTATCTGCAAATGGGTGAGGCATTTAAACGTGTAATGAAAGGTTAACACAAGGTTTTAATATGTCATCAGATGACACAGTCCATCTTGTATCTCAATTAAAGCAACGTTTAATACTTCTTTCAATTCTTCCAATATTCCTAACCGATATTGTTTCTTTCTTTTTTTTAAACTAAAAATTTTCATTGTCATTTGACTACTGGAATATAATAATTTTTTCCACCACTATATCTACATTAACATGTTGAAGATAGATTCTAAATCGTGTACATCTGAATTATTCACAATCTTGTTCATTAATTCTTCCTGATGATTAATCATGAGTAACATAACCAGCACTAATTTTGCAATCAATAGAGACACCCACGCACATTAGTACCATCATATTTTATTTGCAAAATATTAAATTGCGAATAACCAAACTGAATTCCATCATTAAATGAGCAATGAATTTCAACGTTTAAACTATGGTATAACAAACAAAACAATCAAGGCTAACACAGGTATAAAATTATGTCACACACCGTGAGCAACTCTTTCCACAAAACCTAATGGGCAGAAGTATCGGCTATTCGAATACGACTATATGATATGCCATGATACAGATATTTAATGTGATAACTTAATGACACCAGCAAGCCGTGGGGGCTTAGTGAATCCTTGCTATGGTTTGTAAGATCATTCTACAGTAAAAACTGCAAACAAGACATTTTTAAAGGTGGCAACCAATACTGACTTTTAAATGAAATGATTAGCAACTTTGGTCCTGCACTAATATGAATCTAATTATCAAGTATTAGGTGTATCATGAACAGTGAAACTTCAACTGGCAACATTACTTATTAAGTGAAACTTATCATGTTTACAGGGCTTCTAGACATAGACATGTCGACCTCAAATGACCTTTGACCTTCACCAACTTCACAAGAACTCTTGCACTCACCAATAGGAATCTACTAACCAGGTATGAACTTCACCAAAGTTTAACTGGTACTCTGTTGACTTCAAATGACCTTTGATCTCTAGCAATTTCAATATTAGGGTTCTTGTTAGCAATGAGGTGCATCTACATATAACATTCATCTAAGCTTCAGTTTTTCCAAGCTTTCAAGGCCTCACACAGACACACATGCACAGCGCCACACACATGCAGACAAGCGCCCAAACCATCGCATGAATTTTTCTCTGCCTCCGGTAAGGTATGACATATATATATTCTCACCTGATTGAAAGCCCACAATTCCTTCTGTATCTTCAACCTCTCGGCCTTTCCTGCTCCTCCCTTCTTCTTCTTCACTTTCTGCTTGCTAGACATTTCTAACTGTCCCACAAGACCAATTCACACCTTCAAAGAAAGGAAATGCAAAAGAAACCAATGTCATTTAAAAAATAATCACCACAGACAGAAACGGTCTTTACTAGTAAGAGCACAGTAAATTTATTTTTAAGCTTCAAAGCATAAAGATATCTCTTCTACCGGTCCAAAGACAGTAGCCATTCAGAAACTAAATTTCCTCCGATGTAACATTCACCAGAGAGTAGCATACATGTTTTAAGCATTCCAACACAAGGAAGCAAGCACATAACTACACATAGCAATAATACAATACTTATATTCAAAATACACTTGCATCAGGGAGCTGATAATAATAGTAATCATAATAATAACAATAATGTAGATTTATAAAGCGCCACTCCAGGAAACGAGCAACTGCCCATGGCATTTCATATTAGCTGACTGATTGTATTGCTGTGATATTCCCTCACCAAACTGTAGTAATTAGCTAACAAATTGGTTTAGGCCTATAGCTCAATACATTACAAACACAAGGTGAAGTCTTGGTTATGCGGGACAAAAGAAAAAGGAGTCTATGAATTGTCCAAGAGCTTATCCACTGAATCCATTTTCTTCCTCCCAACCCACCAATTTTAATGACCATGAATGGATGATTATGTTGAGTTTCAATCTTCTTTAGGAGAAGATGGCCTGATAGTCATCTTTCCCGTTATATGATAAAGACCATGATTAACGAATAACACTTTCAAACAGCTAAGAAAAATCTGATCCAATTTAGGAGGAATTCTAATCTTGTCTGGGGAATGGGCTTTGTTTTTTTTTTTTTAAGGGTTTGGGCTGGATCTATACATTACACTTCACAAACATAGGTGGGTTAGAAAACCTGTTTGGGAAACCTACCACACGAATGGAACAGTAAGTTATACTATGTGCATGAAAACTGATATTTACATAAACATGGGTGAAAGAAAATGAATTGCTCAAAGACATCTAATAACTCACTTGCACAAAAAGACATAACACAACCTGATATAGGAACATTTATTCACTACTTGGGGAATAACCAGAAATAGGCTAAGTTGGCTACTCCTATCCCTGACCTAGGAATGAGGCTAGGTCTACATAATTAGAAAAAAATGGGCCTAAATGAATGTAAGGCCAAACGATTGGCAAAGCCTTATACGATAAGATGTTAGTTAGATGGCTATCTAAACATGAGACGTTGCTTCAACAAGTGAGAAAGCTGTTCACGCTCTGATAGTGCCAAGTTAGGCTAACACTACAGTAACACTAACACAGTAATAAGTAGCTACAACCTACTAATTACACGTAGTAGTAGTAGTATACTATACTACACACTGTATCACCGTTAGTAATAAATAGGCCTAACCAGCAAACAGTATTACAAGTACGGCTACATCATTCACAAACACATTAACACACACTTGGCAACAACACTATGGCATTGACAAACATTTTCGTTTTGTGATGAACTAAGACTGAAAGGAAGAGAAAGATGACATCATTGTCTTTTGATGTCTAATGTGAATTTTATATATTACCAACGATCTGACGACCCGATGCTTTCAAGCAGTATATCTATCCAATAATTCCAGTTAAGTTCCCTCTGCAGTGCGGGGAGTAAGTAAACCGCACCTTATAAGTAACGGAATATATTTCATATGTACAAACAAGTTGGTTGGTACAGAAAGCAGTGAGTACTTTCCGAGCCGACCTCCTCTGCTTCAGTATCACCGCCCAACCCCTTCTTACGTAAATAATGGACTATGTATTTGTATGTATTTTAGATCTTCGTGCAAGCAAGAACTCGCGAAGAAGCCTCATTGGCATATCAAAGCCGCAAGCTGACAGAAGTCATTCTCTTAGATTCATATTTATCGTCCATGGTTATGAATTGTCAATTGTCAACAACTATGTAACTATAGACGACATACATTAATCTTGAAGTTACTCGTCGGCTGGGGACCTTATGATTGGAAGGTACCGGCGTTGACCATTGAGCTAACTATGTTATCTAACTGAGCTCACTATGTTGTCAAGTTTGCGTTAAGATGAAGACTTGAAGAGGGAACTATTTTCCTAAATTTGGGCATCAAATATTTAGAAAGAAAACCATATATTCACAACCGAGAAAAATGTCTGATGGTCAAGTGACTGCATAATTAGTGCTTGGCCTAATGAAGTAAAAGGCCATATTAGTATAATCATTGGCGTAGGAAGGTACTTTTGAGTGGGGGGGGGGGCTGAAGACTGATGGCCGGCCTGGGGGAGGGGTCTAAGGGGAGGGAATTTTTTGCATTTCCAGGTGGCCTCAGATGCAATTTGGTGCAATATAGCACACTTCAACACCCACTCCATTTTGTAAATAATTTTGCATTTTCACCTGGACTTAGATGCAATTTGGTGCTCCAAATGAGATTTTTTTCTTATTTGGAAATGAAAAAGGGGTTTTCTGACTTGCGAAGCGGGGGGGGCGGAATGATACTTCCGCCCCCCATATTTTTCACTGGGGGGCTGGCGCCCCCAGCCCCACCCCCCGGTTCCTACGCCCTTGAGTATAATCCAAAAACGAGACAGATGTTGAAAGCCCATTGGTGAAACCCACAACCCACCTAAAGTAGAATTCCATCCTTTAAACATGGTATCTGCCAATAGTTAAACTGAGTGGAAGAGAAGGAGTTTCAATTTGGAAAAATCATTGAAATAAAACAAAGAGACACTGCTTTAAACGAATCAATTCTGAGATCGTTATCCAATGCTTTCATACAAATTTAGCACCCGCCTAACCCCATCACCCTCCCATCCCTCACCCAATACATGCCACTTCTTTAAATGAAGCACAAAGTTACTAATTCGACGATACAGTAGTTAGTTCCCACGCACAGGTTTGGCAAATAACCCAAGATCGTTTTAGCTGGAGACTGACAAATCCATACCTGCTCTAGAGCTGAGCGCCGTAGAGAAAAAGACGTATATATATAAGTCTCTCGCAACGTATGAACAGTCGAGTAAAAGCAGTCTGCGGTTTGTACCTGTTGTGCTGAATTGCAACGCCCAGAAATTGGTGTCAGTCTTTCGTTTCCTCTCTTGGCTGTTTCGTCTGTTGAGCATTCGCAAAATTGACGGACTTTCTACCCAAGAGGAAAGGTACGGTCTTCAAAGTTACAATAGGCCTAAAATAGAAACTTTCTAAATAGCAAGTGTGGGTGTTGTGCACGTTGTCTTATATATGGTTACAAATGATTTATATGAACGGAAAATAGTCGCCAGCGCTGGTATCTGTAATATAGGCCCGCCAAAGCATGTACTTATATTATAAATAGGTAGAAATGATTGAAAATAAATACAACTTATTTTCGTAGACGAATCTCCCGGATGGGGCAATGCAATATACCTTCTCCCAAATTATGCGTCCTGTGAAAGTTTTCTGAGTGTTTGGTTCATTTCTGATCTGATAATAAAACTATGCGTTATATGGTAGAAATGGTCGTTGGCTGGCGCTGCCGTACTCGTTTGCTATACTAATTACTGATTCCTTACAAGTTTCCTTGGGACTGTGGTGTCCATTGTGTTTTTAACGAAAATTGAAGAACTGTCCTGAATTTAAGTGGCAGTCTCGGGTGCTTTAATTCTGAGAAGGCTACGATTAGTAAAGGCCTAGTTATAATGGCAAATCATTTAGGCTATAGCGTAACTAATGATGAGCAACTGTGAACAAGTATACAATTACAATTTCAATCAGATGAGCAGATCCAATTATCTACAGGAATTTGAAGAATTAAACCTTCCGAAAAATATGTTACCTTATATTACGGCAAACGTTCCTCTTTTGTTCTGCAGTAACGTCGACGAATATCGAAAAAAAAAGTAATTTACACTATTCCTAAGAGAACGCGTTGTGCTATATCTGACCTTCCATTCGGAACGTGTTGACGAAGTAGCATGCCTTATTACTAGCCAATATTATACTTTTGAGTAGGTATCAAAGATCAACATGTGATCTGAAGTAATATAATGCGACATGCTAGACTCGTCTGTTCAAATCTAACGAATCGTTAATTTAATTGGATAACACACCAGTGCTGCTTGAATAATAACCACACTGTTTACCTCTATAGCTCTCTAAGAAATTATTAAAAAACATGACGTCAGCAGTGGACTGTTCCAGTATTTCAAAGGGAATCATAAAATTATTTAGAAATAGCTCAGTAGTACACGATCCTGCACAGACTAGCAAAGTATCTATTACGTATATTTTTTAAATATCATACAGGATGAATCTGGTAATGCGAACTATTTGGAACCAAAAGAACCAAATTATATTAAGATCTATATTTTGATGAAACTACGGTAACATGCGAACACTGAGTTCTCGTGAGTCACCGCGTGGAGGCAACACAATAACCTTTGTACTTCATTCAAAAGAAACATCGAGTGTTTGGGCTACGTATGCGGCGATATCTTGTAAACCGTCAAATAAAGTAAATAGAGATGGGTTAATGAAAAGAACCAACTGCATTCCTCTCCAATTGGTCTGTTTATTCATAAGGCAACAATTACTTGTTGTTAGCGGGGTTTAAGCTCGGCACAGTTATGCCCCCTCCCCCCCCCCTTTTCCTCCCCATGATGTACCAAACTTGCAAGGACTTTTCAAAGTGTTTTACTTTAATGGTGGTCTTTCCTATTTAGTTTTCAGACATAGAGAGCCAAATTGAGGTATACATCCCTTGTTTATGAGCAAACAGACTATGAAGATGTTGATGATATAATAGATGAACTAGCTTGTAGTAATTGGTTGGTCATATTCATATGTGCGATAAATGCTGAAGCAGATCATATGGGGGATTGTATTAATATATCATATATCACTTCATCTTTAAAGAACTGACTAGACAGTAAATACTACCGATGTACCCAATAACTTATCTCATGATGCTTCTGCAGCCAACACGCTGCGAGAAAGTCAGCCTTATACAGATCTCAAAACATGAAATCCTAAGCTTATTTTGCGGTACTGTAAAGTGACAGAGACGTTGAACCACAGGTGCCCATTCATCATGTTGTAGTCAGAAAGCTATCAACATGGTAGAGTGAAAGTGCAGTAGTTGTGTGGGAACAGGTAAGTGATACTGAAGTCAAATTTCCAAACCCTGACAATTCGATCATCATTTTCCAAAGACAACTGTGTTGAGTAGTGATGTAGTGCCATCATTTTTGGTACATTAAACGTTTTATACGTTTAGTATAAGTTTCATGAAGGTGTTTTAGCTGTTATTTAAACCCCATCTTTTGTGCCAACTTATAAAGTCCCCCGTAAGTCATCATGCCATCCCATGTCTTTCCACATATGTCATTTTGCAGTCTCACAGCATTATGTCCTTTCACAGCAATTGTCGTTTCACGGTACTATATCCTATCACAGCATTTTGTCGTTGTAAGCCATGACTTTTCACATCATTATGTCCTTTCACAGCATTTTGTCATCGTAAGTTATATTGTTCCACATCGTTGTGTCCCCTCACAGCATGTTGTCATCGTAAGTCATGACACAGCAGTTTTTCTTCGTAAGTCATATTGGTTCACATCATTATGTCCTTTAACAGCATTTTGTTGTTGTAAGCCATTAAATCCTTTCACAATGTTACGTACTTTTACAGCATTTCGTCTTTGTAATTCATGACGTTTCACATCGTTGTCCTTTTACAGTATTTTGTTGTCGTAATTATATCGTTTCACAGAACTACGCCCTTTCACAGCAATAATTATAATGTCTCAAGGCATGCTCTTTGTCATACGTCTTTGACCAATCCAAATTCAAAAAGAACATAAAGATGAACATAAGACATCACGTAAGTGTTTTCATTTGTATTGTCACTGTCCATGCTAGAACGAAGTATTCTTTGAAAAAGATATAATTTGAAACATGTCTAAAAAATTGTAATTTAAAAAACATACCCCCCCCCACCGCCCCCTTCTCTCACAAAAAAAAATCCATGATTAGCTGAATCTACTTTTCAGGCAACTGCAATGGAATTAACTTTAAAGATTCAAATAAAGATACATAGGATACCAAAATCTTCCTTGAAAAGCATACCCTTCCCCTTCCCTACATTTTGCCCACCCCCTTCACACACCCTTTCCTCTGGCAAAATAACTTCAATAACACAGGTGATAATTCAGAGAAAATGACAGACGATGTTGAGACATGGAAAAAGAGAAAATTGAAGAATTAAGCACTAAAACCACCAAAAGAACTGGATTTCCAGAATGTTACAGGAAACAAAAGGCCAAGGAAAAGAAATATTGAAATATATAAGTCCCAGTATGGAAAGAAAGAAACTTGTTGTTGTGATTTGTACTGAATAGCTAAATCATATGCATGTTTTGAGATTCATTAACTTTGAATATAGCAATGAAATTGCATCATATATGGTTACTGATGTTACCAATATTCAATACAAAGATATGCTAACAAGATGTCTAGATCTAAATATCCTGTTTTTTTTAATATTAATATCTTTTGAACAGCTATAAAATGTGGAAGATTTTTTCCCCTCTTGCCAGTCTTTCTCTGAAAGTAAGGCATGTAGGATACAGATCCTGGCACGGCCTAACCACGCTCGATAAAAAACTTCCGTAGCTTAGGATATTATGTGTATGGTATTCATTAGCTCAGTGTGGATATCAAGTGTCCATTAATTCCACTGTAGATAATGATACTGGCTGCACAATACAGTGACTGCACAATTCTAATTCAATTCAAACTAGCTGTTGTTGTAATTAATACAGGCAAAATATATATTACATTGATTTATGACAGTCTATAAATATTGACATTAAAAAAGGAGTAATTAACGTCTAGTCCACGTATGAACCTGCCCAATATACTTACTGCAGTAAATACCCATGTTTATACAGTCATAGCACACAATTGGTAGAAACGAAACGAAAAATCCCCCCTTCAATCATGTCCAACAAACTCGAAATTCAGTCACTGTATATATCAGGTGGTGACGTTAATGGTAAATGAATGGATCATCCTTAAAATAATAACAATGCCCTGCTTGAGACTCGAATTCTACGATTGCATGAAACCGGTAAAGTGAAACTTCATAAAATGCGATAGAAGACGCACTTTTTAAGAAAAGTCACCGAAGATAGAATATGAGACCAGAATATGTTCTATATCTGACAAGGTATCTGGCACAAAATGTGATCTGAGACAAAAATCTACGTCCTAGTATCCACCAAACTAGATAGATAACGATGTACCCCACATATGGGAGGTAGGGTGGGGGGGGGAGGGGCTGCTGGGCAAAGGCCCAATCCTCCGCCCATCCCCCTATCTGGGGTCCTGTATACAATGGACTCTGCACTAAGAACACATACTAGTGAATTTAAAGAGAATAAATTATTGTTTTTCACAAACAAGATAGATGCGTGGTTTAATAATGGAATCTCAGATTTGAATTCAGAATAGCTTTTGATTTGTTGTCTAATTACATAAGGAATACCTCACTATTAAGTTGATAATTTGGTTGGTTGGTTGGTTAAAAAGGATTGGAATTTCAAAATATGGTTTAGATTTTTAAGAAATACTATAAAATGACTAAAAAGATCTTGACGTGTAAAGGTTTTTTTTTTTAAGTCGAACAAAGCCAGCACCAATAATTTTCTAGAATATCAAAACCATACTCGAACCATGTTAAACACGATATAATTATGTTGTAAAATGAACATAATTCGAAATTATAAATTCTTGCAAAGAATATCCCTTTAATGTAATCTAAGACATCATTCACAAGACAATATTATGAATGACATGAATGAATAGATTTAGAAGAGGAAGTTGAAACAAAAAGTTACTTAGAGAAATAGAGATAGAAAGTCTTTTATTTACCTTGATACTCAATACACAAAGAAGCTTTTCCAATCTGCATTTGCATTTGGCTGTATAACTTTGCATAACACTAAAGATAGCAATATTCAGATGTAAACTCAGGAGTTGATAGCCAGGTTTTAGAAATGAAGGCAGGGGGGAGGGGGTTGGTTGGGCTCGCTGATAAAGAATACCATGAAGGGGGATTCTGGGGGTCATTCCCCAGGGGAAAAAAATCCGAGGCTTATTTATGCTTATAAATGAACTGGAATGAACTGGCATTGGATGTTGTGCAATTTTGCCATAATGTATAATTGTAACTTTAAACCCAAATCAAAACCCAATGTCTGCTTGCAAATGCTCCCTAAATATCTACAATCACTTATACATATTCATGAACCAGACTATAAGGTACCCTTTGTCTTCTAGAATAAGTACCACAGCTTGTGGGTACACGAAGAATATATAGTACATCTCTGAGTCAAATGTGATATTAGAATCCTGCCGTTTACTCATAGACAGACATCACATCAGGGTACTGTTACAGGTAGACACAACTCTAAAATATATAAATAAATAATATAGATACTATTTTATTCTCTTTTAAAAATCCTAACCCTAATAACTCCTTCATAAAATAGTTTTCTGTATTTGGAGCACAACTTTTAATACCTGGAAACAAATTCACTTGTTTTCTTTTTTCCTCTTTACAATAGGAATCTTTTTTTTTATAGTTAAATCTGTTACTTTTTGTCTTCTTACCTTAATTTGTTACAGAACTGGACTGTGAAATTTAACTGCAAACCATATAATCTCAGGTGATGAGGTTGTACTGGTACAATTGTCCAAATTTATGAAACACTTTATTTGGCTAGATTCTGCACAATTCATTTCTGCATATAACGGATTTTCTTATTTCTTTCCCTCTCCCCATCCCCCACCCCCGCCCCTTTGCTTTTGTTCTCTTAGCAGACTAACTATCAACTTTAAGAAACATCTTACCTACTGTGACACACAAACACACAAAATAAAACCACACACTAATTTATAACCTGTAGGCACTTTTTCTTCCCTCAACTCTTGAAAAACGGTTTTCTCTAAATTTTTTCTTCAGTTATTTACAATATTGTTTTTTGAAAAATTTAATTTCTACTATTAAGCCATGCAAGATATGGCAATACAAAATAAACTAACATTTATTTTATTATCTATTTACAGTAAAATAGTTGTTTTTTATGCAGAAAGTATGGAATTATATACAATTTTTGTTTTCAAATATCAAATGGTTTGGACAGAGGTAATAATCAGTTTATATTTTTTATTTGAATACAATATTTGATGAGAACAAAACTTAAACAATGTTACAACATGGTTTAGTTGTGACCGTGTTTACACATCCAAACCTTATCAACAAATGTACATTGAAACAAGCTTGTGTACTTACCACAAACTCCAAACATCAATTTCCAATGTTACTAACAATTCTACCATATCAAACAACTGCTGATTAAGTTTTCAGCATGTTCTTTTATAACTTAACAATCATGTCCAAACTTTTGTGTCAAGGAAAATTTGAAAATAATAATAAACCCTTCCCCAGATGTCAACCACCGTCCATCCTAACTCCCATTGGACAAAGCATCCACCTTGCCCTATCAACTCACCCGGGCAGCCTCTCCGCTAACCTTAAACCGAGATTTTGTTTTTCTTAAAATTTACCAGCCAATCCCTCTTGAAAAGATATGATTTTCCCCTCCAATTATTGACTTACCCCTTTCTACCTTTCCATACTACCATGTTTATAATTGGAGGTATGTAAGACTTTCCTGCTTCCTGTTCTGACTTGTGAAGACCCTCTGAATATATATAAAGACACAGGTGGTCTTGTCATTTGCCTTACTAGACACTAGACAGTCACAGATAATGAGTCTACATTTTGGTAATTTCAGAACAACTTTGTTTTCCCTTCAACTTAATGGCTTCCTCACACCCAACCCCCCCCCCCCTCCATCCCCTTATTTAAGTCTAATCAAACTGAAGCACTTTTCTATCAATATTATATATCTTATCCTTCTGACAATGTTATGACTATTCAAAAACAAAACACCAAGGAAACTATCATTATTTGTCATTTCATAACCCATTTAAAATATTGACCTGTAAAAAACAAATGAACTTAAAGATATGTTTTTCACTTTTAACTATGTTAAACTGACTTTTGATAGGAAGAGAATACCCATTAAGGTGTGATCTGTCACATTTAACAGACTGTCACAATGTATAGAGTATAGTAATTTCTCTTGATGGGGGGGGGGGGGGGGGTAACAATGGATTGACTGACAAACGTATTCAATAAGAATACATTTCAAGTTACATACCCTGCTATAGAAATTTCCTGACGTTGGAAATAGGAATGTCAAATTTCAAATTGGTTCAGTAGGTGATTGATCAAGATACTCCTTTCACTCAAGAATTACAAAGCCTTTTCACTAATTAATTTACCCTCATTCAACCTCCCAAGTAAGAACCAGGTGCCTAGTTTACAAACAGCATATAAACAGGTATTTTGTTTGTACTGTTTTTTATTATTTGTCAGCAATTCTTGACAAACTCTTTACTGTATTTCTGAATACATATTCTGTTATCATTTTTTGTCTCCATTTTTTTATTTATTTTTTATTCTCTCTTTAGTTTATATCTCCAACTGTTTTCAACTTCTGATTTGAAAATGGAGCTCTCTTGTAATGACTGCAGGCCTTGAGGTGGCGAGATATACTTTCAACGATGCACAGTGCTTATTGGAATAAAATACTCATCTTTGCACACAAAGTGATCTGATCTTAAACATTAAAACTTTTGAAAATTTTAAAACCCATTATTCGATCACTACTTCTAGTAGTCTCTCCTACATCATAAAACTTACCATTTAAATTAAAAATATCCAAAACAAGTACTTTCAAGTATCTGTAGGTAAGTAAAACAGTCAATTTTTCATATTATATGGGTGGGACATAAAAGGTTAAACAATAGCTTCACCTTTAAAAAATAAACATTGCCTCATATGGCAAAAAAAAAAACAGGTTCAAGCAAGACTTGGCACTTTATTCTAATAATGTATTAAAAATTATGCTAAAAAACCCCCATTAATCGAGCCCTGCCTATGCAATGCTTCATTCGTTATTACTGCCACTGACTATTTCTACAAATTTTTGTTTGGCATTGTTGAAAGATTTGGAATGTTTGGTACAAATGTTTTTAATACGATGAATACACGCTCTCCCTGTATTAACAGCTCTTCATGCTGGCTTCAGATGATATACTGCCCTCTCTCACATCCCTCCTCAAAGGTGGTTCTATTTCCAGAAGGCTGGGATGTTTCTCAATCACCTTTTCGAGGATTTTGCCGACATAGTTCTTTAATTCTCTGGTTATTTTCTTCTCTTCGGCTAAGGCCTGCATAATCTGAATAAAGCATAATAGAACAAAATAAAGATATGTTAATGGTTTAACAGTATTGCTCACAGTATGCTAGAATGTCTAATAATGGTCACTGTTGCATCTGCTCCTTTCTTGTTACAGTACTCTAGCGTGCCAAGTAGGGGGGTCTAAAAGAAAACCAATCGCTAAATGCAATCCCTCCAGAAGCCAAAAAAAAACAAAAAAAATTCTTATTGTAAAAAGGAAAAAAGAAAACAGGTGAGTTTGTTTCCAGGTATTAAAAGTTGTGCTCCAATATTGAAAACTATTTTATAAAGGAGTTGTTAGGGTTAGGATTTTTAAAATAATAAAATAGTTTCTATATTATTTATTTATATATTTTAGAGTTGTCTACCTGTAACAGTACCCTGATGTGATGTCTCTTTATGAGTAAATTGCAGGATTCTAATATCACGTTGGACCCAGAGATGTACTATATATTCTACAAGTACCCACAGGCTGTGGTACTTATTCTCAAAGACAAAGGGTACCTTATTGTCTGGTTCATGAATATGTATAAGTGATTGCAGATATTTAGGGAGCATATGGAAGCAGATATTGGTTTGTTATTTGAGTTTAAAGTTACAATTATACACTATGGTAAAATTGCACAACATCCAATGCCAGTTCATTCCAGTTTATTAGTGTTATTTATAAGCATAAATAAGCCTCGGAATATACCCTTTCATGTCTAAATTTCAAATTCAACATTGTCAGCCACAGCAACCTCCTTATGAATCCTAATGAATATTGCATTTTCTTTACTTGATTCGTATTCAATTTTGTTCATAAGAATAAAATTCTTTCCTTAACCCAGCTAAATAGATTAAGAAGAACAATGACAAGAAAAGACAATTTGGGAGCCTTCTTATACTGTACTTAAAACCACTGTCACCTACAATTTCAATATTTTGCTAAAAAATCATGATTACAAGAAATTTTCTCTTCAAGTGAGAAAGCTCTTTTTCAAACTAAAAAATGCATTATTTAAGTTCCTTTTCTTCAAAACAACAAAATGTTTATAATAATTTTGTGAAAGAAACCAAATATTTTTTCCCGAATCGTCGTAAAAAGACGACTTGTGCCTCATCCTTACCTCATCTTTGGAAGAGCTTTCCATTTCAGATGCAAACGATTCTGTCCTGGTCACACCTTTGTGTAGTAACGATCTCCCCATCTTCACACTACTGTTGAGAAGTTGGACGTTCAATTCATCGTTCGTGTCCTTAAGCTGTTGATTTTCCTGAAGCAGAGAGGAAAAGAGTTTAATTAGATGACGAAGACCACAACAGCAGAAGACATTGATAGTAATAATTAAAGTACTCAGAGTAATTTCCCCGATAGTGCAGTGATGCTACTAAATTCAGCGGGGTAGGAAGCTTCCAAAAAGTGGGGGGGGGCACAACATCAGAGGGGCTCTTTCTCATTCCACAACCACCACTCGTTATGCTATAAACCGATACACACCGGCCATATATCACTTAAATATATATGATGTGTTAGTATGCTATCAATACTAGTTATTGAGATTGTTTATTGTTAACCATGCTACAAAAAGATATGGGATGACATTTTAAAAATAGCATGTACAGACTAAAAATAAATAATTCAAATAAAATATTAAAATTAACAAAGGCTTAAGATATCCAAAAGACCGTTCTTCATCAAAGAGAGTTTAATAAATAGTTTAATAAATAATAAAACAGTTCTTCATCAAAGGGGAACATTTTATTTTCCAGTAGGGCACATTTGCTATTTTGGAAAAAAGGGGGGTCACGTGCCCCCAGCTCCTACCCCCCTGCTACTAATGCAAGTATATACTAAATCTGTGCAAACCATGTTGCATTCTGACAAGAGCTGATGAAGAGGATGTGCTCTTAAAAAAAAAAATTTGTGGGGAGGGGGAGTCAGGATGGTGGGGGAGGGGGGTTGATGTTTTTTTCTTACCATTGTAAAGGGGATAAGTGACAAAAAAATTACTTCCTTCCCCTGTTTTATGAATAAGAAATTAATTCAAAATAAAAAAAACCAAGAGTATATAGGCCAGTTCCTCATTAATTTATTCAACCTCACAGATGTTCAAATGTTAGTGATTTCCAAACTTGACCTGATATTCTCACACCTCCTCTGGTTCCTACAGACCCCTCTAGCCCCCCACACATCCCCGCCCGCGAGCTTTAAACGATCATCTCACTTTGCGTAACTGGTGGACCTCTTGCTTCATTTCTGTGAATCTACTCGGTAAGTCAGCGATGCTCGGACTCCTCATCAGTGCGTCCTTCATCTCCAGCTCAGTTTGGTGGTTTGCCTGAAGTGTTTCTAGCTTTCTGGATAAATTATCTATCATCTGTAACATTAATAATACAGGATATTAGTGTACAAGAGCGTATAAAGGCTTTATCTTTTATTTTCATTCATTTTCTTTCTTGTTGAGGGGCTAGAACAGGTAATCACAGGCATATATAACTCTTATGCGCCAAACAACAAAGATACACAGGAGTCCTTTGGTTTTATAGCGACCTTATTTTAGTACTTCTTTGCTAGCAATGGTTTGCCATTCAGGAGGCATTGCGACAGCTACCAATGCATAACGTGTCGATGGTCTACCATCATGTGCAAGGCCAAGCGGTCTTCTCACAAGCCTTTACAACATTTAACACAATATGGTGACTTGTCACACCTATACACCCAAGTGTGCAAAATTCAAACAGTAGCTCCCAGAGCACCACAGTGCACCACATCTCTGCGTCCACTGGGGGACTCTCCGTAATGCACGGCCAAGATCTGCACACGCAACTATATTTACAAGTTACCTTACAGGTCCCCCTTTTATTTATACACCTGAGTGTAGAGTGGCTATGGAGATAAAATGTCTTGCCCAAGGACAAAATGTCAATGATCTGGCCAAGACTCAAATCTGCAATCCTCATAGCTCAAGCCCATCCCCTTTAATAGCCATTTGAACACAACATTCTCCCCCATCATGAAACAAATAATGGATAAAAAAACCATCCAAAATTTGTTCATTATTACCCAGAAAGAGGAAGCAGATTTGAAGAGAATTGTGGCTTTAACTTTTCTAAAGTTCTACAAACCGATCCACAACAGAAAGGCAATAGAGAAAATTACGACCATTTTTGTTTGTTAAAAATTTCTATTAAGCCCAATTTTCCTTTTTCAGGTTCATTGAACTGATCTTATCATCAATCTCAGGGATGGGATTTAGAATATATCTTATGTCAGGAATACTGTTAATACAGATGGCTTGTGGTGACATTTCATTTGCATAATTTTGTTTGATTAAAATAGTAAGCCACCAGAACAGATTACAAGAAGTAAAACTTTCCTATTAACTTGACTTTGGGTAATATAATTTTTAAATTTATTTAACTACTGTCGCTTTCAACCCACTCTGTGGTAATCTGTGATATAATTCAAAGTATATTTTCCATAAAGAATACCAAGCGATGAACTTTGTTCGGCAGGAGGTATTTCATTTTCACAATTTAAACCCTCTTAAAGGATCAGAAAAATTAAGAATTTTTAAGATAACAACCGTTCATCCCACGCAGAAATTCAAAGACCATGAAAGATCAAAACACTGTAATAAGCAGATAATTTGCAATGATCGAGGTTCTCGCAACTTCAGTGCAAAAGATTTCCATGGCAACATATTGTTTTCACCTGAAAGGTTGGACTGTCTTACACTACTGCGTCAAAATCCTCGCAACAACCTTCAATGTTGTCCGAAGCCATCTGTTTCGAAACAAATCCCAACTTTTTGTACATTTTTTTTGACATCATGCATGAATAATCATGTTTTTTCATTCCTGGAATTCCTTTCCCACCGAAATACAAATGAAACTGCATAGCAACGGTATTTTTATTTTGGTTTTACAATCATTTTCCTGGAATTCCTTTCCCACCGAAATACAATAGAACTGCATGGCAACGGTATTTTTATTTTGGTTATACAATCATATTTAGATTTCTTTGCACTGCAAACTCTCACAGTCAACAGACCGCAGGTTTGAGATCAAACCAATGACAAACCGGTAACCTATACAGTAAACTATAACTATCCAGGCAAATTGCACAGAGAGAGAGAGAGAGGCCTTTCCATGACCTTTGACCTTTCATGGATTCAATGGCTTTTTCAGTTACTTTCAGTCTCATTTCCTTCCAGTCTTCAATACATGCGTGTATAGGCTTCTCAATGGCAATTAAGAAGGGGGAGGGCAGCGACCTTGGAGCGGGTCATCGGGGGCAGAGTGCAAGATCGTTCGTTAGGCTAGGGTAGATCAGTGTGTGTATGTATGGGAGATGGGTAAGATAGGATCGAGTCATGTAAACTAGTTATAAGTGACACACATTCATACATAAACTTCAAACATTCCTTTTCTTTAAGGTGAAAGGCATTGAAGACTCGCCCCAAACCGCGTGCCGCGCTCTAAAAAAGTTAACTTTCCGTTGCTTGCAAATGACGTTTTCTCCTTGTCGCTACAAAATGCAGACAGTAATGAAACGTGATACCTTGTTATCTTTTATCTAGACCTGAGATGTCCACGCTGCTATGTACACTGTGTTGTGGGTATTGACCGCAGCTGTATGTATTGACTGTACACTAGTGTCTAATTACCAACGGTAGCAGGCTGTGTGTGTATTTTCTGGGATCGATGGTGGTGTCTAACACTTCTGTTACACCTCATTCGGAACTAGGTCAGATTACCGGCATGAGACGTTTCTTTGTCTTTGTGCGCGAGTTTTCAATGCCTTTAAAATGCAGCTCTAGGGTGCTTGTAAATACACGCTCTCCATCAGTGTGGTAGGATACTAGTGGGTACGAAACGGTAAAATACCTAACCGTGTTATGAATGTCTTCCAATCCTAAGGAAAGGGATCATCCTTGTATAAAGAGGATACCCCTTATCATATGATATCCTTTGATAGGGTTTACAAACAGGGAAAGACGACCTTACTGTGTTACTATTGTGAATGACGTCTTCCATTTCTTCCTTTTCTAATTTGTAATCTTCTTCTTTCTGCTGGTATTGCACCGAAAGAGAAAGCCAGTTACTGTCAGCTTCCTGAAGTTGTGCTTCTAATGTCTTGTTTTGCTATAAATTCAAAACAGAAAGAGAAGAAAGAAGGAAGGATGTTGTATAAAGTAGGCATTCCCCAATTCAAATGTCAATATTTTGAAACACTTCAAAGATGCTAATTCAATTTATCGGCTTCTAACCAGCAATATTATTGTACAAATAAATCAATGCTATGTCTTGCATGGATTTTGTTTGACTTTTCAAATTACTTTTTATAGAACTTTGCATCTCTGGAAAAGTGGTCACATTCTCACATGATACTGTCAATGCTGTGTTGTAATGATTCTAGCAAGTTAAATACAAACCAAGAATACAGTCTTAACTCTTAAATGGATAAGGATAACATCAATTTCAGGATAGTACAGGATAGTACAGGATAGTACAGGATAGTACAGGAAAGTACAGGATATTACAGATGTGATGTTCCTTGTCCTACCTATCCTGACTGTTTCCATTCAGTCCCTCTCACACAAATTTTCTGTAATAATAGGGATATTTTAGGTGCGGAAATTTATTGCTTAGCACAAATGCTGGGAATTGTTTGCATTTTTAAGTCAAACCCTCATCCTCATAGCACTCTGTTTGGCTAAGAAATGATTTTTTTTTTTTAATTTGATGATATTTTAAAAATGCATCTGGCAACCGTATGATGTCATCATGTCAAATTCTTTATCCTATTTAACTCACTTTCTTGCGCAGGAAGTTACATTTTGATGAAATGCAAAATATAGTAAACATTGACAGCTAATCAAACAACGGTATCACATTTCAAGGATTAAGCAACAAAAAAGATTACAATTGAAAGTGAAAGCTTTTGAACAACAATTTGATATGATGAGAACTGAGTGTTTAGACAGTCAATATTGGTTACATTCAATCATCTCATTCTCCAATTAGAAGTAAGATATTATACAGTGTGGTATATTGTTCTTTGTTATTGATAAGTGTCAAATTATCTGCTGCCTGGAGACCAACCAAGACTTGACTAGGATTTACAAACAACAACAAACATAGACAACTTTTAATTTTAACATGAAGAAGGAGCAAATAAATCAATGGGCTTGTGACACATGGATGTTACTTTAGGTTTAGCATGCTTACATTTTGAGGAGGGAGGCAAGGGTGGGTTGGGCAGCATTTCTAGGTGAGGGTGGGGGAGGAGAGGGGAGTGGATGGGGTGTGAGGACTGGGATGTATTAGGGCCAGAACTGCCAGATGCTGTTTTTAGAGGTATGAATCAACCAGCAATCCAGAAAACATAGATTGACCAATTCTCTCTTTCAGGGGTATTTATTACTTACTTGTGTTAAGGCAACCACTCTGGATCTGTATTGTGAAATATCATTGTCTAAATTTTCCCTCTCCAATTGAAGTACTGAAAGTCTATAGACAAAAGAAAAATGTAAGAGAAGAAAATCAGAAAAAAAGTAAATCAGAACAAAGAAAGTAAAAGTACAGGCTACAAATGGTCACGGATGTATAAAGTGATTTTCAAATGATTTACTCCCATTCTTCATGAATAATGATAAGAGACAATAAGTCAGTTTGTACACAAAGAAGGTATTGACCAGCCTCTCGTGTAGGGTCCTCCACTGTAATGTCACATCGCTCATGCCCAGTTGGAATAACAACACTTACTACTTATTGATGGTTGATTGGAGTTACAACACTTACTACTTATTGATCGATTATTGGAGTTACAACACTTACTACTTATTGATCGATTATTGGAATTACAACACTTACTACTTATTGATCGATTATTGGAATTACAACACTTACTACTTATTGATCGATTATTGGAATTACAACACTTACTACTTATTGATCGATTATTGGAATTACAACACTTACTACTTATTGGTCGATTATTGCAAAACAAATAGTGATTATATTCTGCTTCAACAAAACGCAGCTGACAAATTTACCAACGACTTATTTACAACTTATTTACATACTGTGTTATCACCAAGTCACACACCAGGAAACATGAAAGTACATTAGTACAGTGTAATAGTTATTCATGTTACACAGTATTTGGTCAAAGGTGTAATAAGATGGTTATTTACCCTGACCAGTTATAAACAACCAAACCACCAACAACAATAACAGCTTTCAAACAGAATCTTATGCAAATCAGGCTATGCTCTGTCTGGTTGCTAGGAAAGGTATTACAGTTCTAAGCTTCAATGTATGTGACTTTTCACACGGTTTTGATAATACCTGTCGTGAAATTTAAGGAGACGTCTAAGCCCAATCATGCCACTAATAATATGTGAAGGAGATCCCTACAATGAATAACTGCCACGAACTGCCACGAAGTCTTTTGTTTGGTTTGGCAGGTGTTTTAACGCAATATACTGATACATGATAGTTTTGTGTCCTATACAGCTTGTTTATTCAATCCATGTTGTGTACTTGTATGACCAGACATGCGCCACAAACACAACTTGCTGCTTTAAAATCCGGTCCCAGATGAGACAAGTTAACTTTAACTAATCTCACCTATTTTGGAGTGAAGAAAGATCCTCTTGAAACTCTCTCTCTCGTTTTGCCTAAACAGCAAAAGACAGAAGTATAAAAAAACATGTTACCATGACAACAATAAACTTGAGAGGAAGAAAAACAGTAATAATAATCATGATCATTAAGGTTTTATCTCTGCAGATCCCTAACGTCATAAAGAAAAGAACAAAATATATACAGGCAGAAAATACAATCTTAGGGAATTACAAAAAGCATGAGCCATTAAAACACAACCTGGAGATAATAAATGTTCATTAAACCAAGCTTGTTATTAGCCCGAATCAAGAAATGTTGCAGTACATTAATAAACAATGAGCGCTCACATCTATCCCTCAGAAGTAATTTACGAACACCGTTCGTAAATTACGCAGACCAAACGATTCGTTGCAGAAGTAACAAGATGTCGCTTGGAGATTAAATAGCAAATGACGTGTTTCATGAGATATTAAATTTTAACGACTTTTAGCTGTCATGAAACAGGTTTTATACTTCTTGAAAACGATTCTGGTAGAGCTCTGGGCAAGAAGTGTACACAGTAAAGTTGGCTGATTTATTGAGTTAGGAAGATACAGTGTTTTTATAATATCAGAAAAAAATTGTAGCATTGTGATCCTTCACACACAACGCCCAAAGGCGCCAATTGGTTATATTTTGCTTTCTTTATTTAAGTTTTATTTTTTTACAATGAAGATGGCTTTTGAAAATAATGACTCTAAGTTATTGAACCTCTTAACATGAACTAATGATGGGTATGGTTTCAATGTCAACACTGTTTAACATTCTGCCTTGAAAATATGAACAGAAAAACATAGAGAAAGTGACAGGTTTCCAGATTCCTTGTGGCACTATGACATCACAGATTTATTACAAAATAACAGCTTTCAGACGAGACTTTTGCAGAAGTTTTTCAAAACTCTGTCATACAAACTAAAGATGATGATTGGGGTTGTGTACCTGGTTGAAAGTTAAAATTCAACACCATTTATTTATGGAAAGATCATTATTATGCCAATCCAGGTAGACCTAATGTGATGCTGAAATTAATGTTCAGTCATATATGGTAAACCTCCATGTTCTTGAGATGTAACATCTAGGTATTTAGACTGTTCAAATACTGCATACTAGTGAAATTATTGTCAGTAAGTACCAGAGTGACTTACACTGAAAAACAACCTTATGGAGTGCCAAATAAGCCTTTAACCTTCCCCCCCCCCCCACCCATTTTGTTGATTTAGGGAGAAATTCCACAATTAGTTGGTTATTTTATCACTGACAAACTTAGCTGCCTCCTCACAACCTCAGTATTCATGCTATACCATGGCAACAGTGAACTGGTAATCTATATAGCACTGTACACCCTCAGTGACCAGCCCCTACTGGTCCATGAGCCCTTGACCCCGCCCCATTTATTCTACCATCTAAAGTATCTAAAAGTGTTTTTCAACATGACTTTGTTGATTTCTGTGATATTTTTGATACTCAATTTAAATCACAATGTTGTTCATGAACGTCACATGGTCAGTTACGATTTCAAGGCAAACACAAGAAAACTGTTCACATTTTTTGTGGTTAAAATGCCCAATTTGCATATTGCATGAGATTGTTTTGGGCTACAGAAGATACTAAATTCCAAAGGTAATCCCAGAGCTTACTGGGGTTGGGGGGGGGGAAGGGGCAGGAGGGGCATACACATAGTATCCAATACTCACTAAGGCCTCAGAATATTTAGCTTCTCTCTCTTTCACTGTCTCGTCCAGCCTCTGGTCTAACTCCTTCATCTGTTCTTCTAATAATTCTTTGCTATAAATGAAAGAAAAGAGTCCAAAGACTTAATAATCTTGGCTATAATGAGGACGACCTTCGGAATGATGGGGACAAATGATCTAAATGCAAAGCAAAATGTGTTTGAATATTTATACTAGGGAATGACCATTGCTATGCAAACAGTGGCTTTTAACTCAAAGGGTTATCCCTCTTGGGACGAAGTTCACCAGATGTACTAATTACTGTGCTACCAAAAGTATTTTATATAAATTTTAAATAAATTTAAAAATTTTAATTAAAAATTTTTTTTTTATATAAATACCTACAACCCCCCCCCCTCAAGGGGACACAAGAATAATGTATTCCAAGTTTGCACAATATACTTCAGGAAGAATGAACCTTGGAAGAGAGGGCCTGGTGACATAATTTATCCTTCGGCCAGATCTCATTCTAGATAAGATTTATGCAGCAAACGAATTATGCAATATCCGTTTCAAGCAAGGAAAGTTGCATTGCAAAAGCTGCAATGAGCTGTGTTAATACATTTTCATTTTTTATATTTTTTTCTTGATATTTAAAGGAGTGCCTTTAACTTTTAATATATCTTGATTATTTTACTCACTGTTTATGTAGATGTGTGTTGTCACTTTTCAATTTATCTCGACCATCTTCTATACAAGCATTATCCTTCTCAAGGTACAGCACCTGTGATTCAAGTTCTCTCACCTGGTGAGTAATAAAAAAAAAAAGATAAAAAAACAAAAAAAAACATGAGACGAATGAAGATGATATCACCAAAAATCAAACGTTCAATTCCAACTAAAACACACCAAATAATTTTACTGGAAAGCAGAGACGTTTACTGTCCCCTCAAGTACTAGCTGTCCCATTTTCCACGATCTATTTTCTTCACATCTTATTTTACATCAATAAACATTTTCTCAACGTTGGAATGATCAAAAATAAATTATGTTGAAATAATCTATAAATAACTTGAAAATCACTTTCTAAATCACTTCCTCATATAAGTCTCTAAACTGTTCATATTGGAATTCAAGTTGGCTTCAAGTTCCAGCTGTGTGAATGTTCTATGCCGAATATAATCTGACATTTTGATATCACATACCACTACTATCTAACTATTCTTGGAAGGTCTTCAGAACAGTTTTATAGCTTATATGAGCCTTGCAAATGTTCAGAAATTGCTGTTTTGTTTTTGGATCACAGTGATAACGATATTCTTGCCTCCCACTATAAATGTCAAAGTCCCACATCCATTTCTTTGCTGTGGTGGTGGGGGGTGGGGCATCAGTCAGAAGCCACAGTGCCTTGCATAACCATCTATTAACCAGGGAATAGGCCCCAGTTTCAATCGATACAAACCCAGAAATCGGCAGGGGAAGGGATGTAAAGAAAAACCTTGGCCTTTCTGTTAAATACCTTATCCGTCAGTTCCATGATGTCGCCCTCAGATGCGGCATACTCCCCGTAGGCCTCCCCCGCGGCACCCGACGGGATATTATTGGATGAAGAAGACCTATACAGCTGCCTGGATTAGAAAACCAATGGAAAGATCATTTATGTAAATGAATGCAAATATTATTCGTGACGCTTACCGGGGGGATACCGGTTCATTTGTAAGAATTCAAAAACAGAAACACCTGTTACGCAGGACATCGGGAAGGATATCAGCCATGGAAGGCAGCAATGTGGATGGATAGGGGAGAGGGGTGGGAGAGGGGTGGGGAGAGGGGTGGGGAGATGGGTGGGGAGATGGGTGGGGAGTGGGGTGGGGAGTGGGGAGAAATGTTAAGCATATGTCATGGAAATGTGACTGAGGAAGAGGCCATTGGAAATATGAAGCTTTAGGTGTCCAATAGGAAACCAGATAATTGGTACCAGATAAAAATAGTTCTGAAAAAATAAGGAAGGCAAAGGTTAGGATTCAGGACATTCTCCTTGAACCCCTTTACCCCTCCTTACCCTGAAAACACCCTTTACCCCTCCTTACCCTGAAAACACCCTTTACCCCTCCTTACCCTGAAAACACCCTTGATCAAATATATGCTAAAGAGATAAGTGTTTCATTGACAGATAGCCACTAATTGATAGTGACCAATGTAAGACTGTAATCTGCTGCATCTGGCCAATGTGGAGATGCACAATCTGCTAGAACATTTAGCTCACTATAGCTACCAACTTCAGTTAAATGAATTGCATTCCTCACACCACAAGGAGTTTCTTACTTACAACAGCAGATGCTAATGAAAGTCAAATCAAGTTCAGAAAAAAAAAAGATAAAACACAAAATTCATATAGTACTAAAAAATGGATAGTTTAACATATGTTTGGAGACTTACGTTGCAAATTCTGTGGAACTGATTCTTCTGTTAAGGCTGCAATTCAAAAGAAGAAGGTACAAAATAAAATCACAAATTGTTCAGAAGTTAAAAGAAATTTTGTATTTCTTTTCTTATAGGCAAGACCTAAACATAGGGATTTTATGTGGACCAACAAGCATTGCTTACCATGACCAAATACACACCTTCTAAAGTAGTTACACAAACAGTCTCCATTGCTATGTACATATGTACCCTACTATATATATACATGACGTATGCAAGCATATTGTTTCTAAGGTGATGAGGTGGATGTGCAATTTTTTTTTGCTATAAAAAGATGTTTTTATAATCTTTAATTTGCATATAAAAAAATTCTGACGAAAAATCATTGGTAAGGCCCAACAAGCCATAAAATATAGAATATTCCTGTCAGTAATTTTGTTAAAATTGTTTAACATTTGTTGCCAGATGTGGCAATAAGTTCTGGTCCAACCTAGTGTCTTGCGATAACTATATGCACATTCATGTATACATGGACATACAGTGTATCTAGACGTGAACATCCTTCGATTCAACTCTGAAGACTCATCTGTTTCTAGAAGTTGCCGACTTCTAATTGACTTTTTCCTTTCGTTATCTTATTCTTTGTCTGTTAATTGCTTCCTCTTTTCTTACTTAGACATTAATTTTTCATTTTTAGACATGCCAATGTTCATTTAGACATGTATATATTCATTTCAACATGTGAATTTTTATGTTAGACATGTTTACTTAGATATTAATTTGTCATTTTAGACTGTATGCCAATGTTCATTTAGACATGTATAAATTCATTTCAACATGTGAATTTTTATGTTAGACATATGTTTACTTAGCCATTAACTTTTCATTTTAGACATGCCAATGTTCATGTAGACATGTTTTTATTAATTTCCATGACCATGTATATATTCAATGTGCATATTAATATTCTTTTAATGGTTTCTGTGGGTGTTGCTACATAAGCACATGCAGCATTGGATTCAGATACAGTCATGTTCTTGAGTCATTTCTGTATACTTTATGTTTTTGCATTCACAATCAAAGAAACCCTCCAATAATTCAAGTTAATGATTAAGATTGATTAAGCAATGGTAATTAGCTCTGATTAATAATTCCCTATTGTTTGCAAGTCATTATCCATTGAATAAATTATTAATATGGTGACCTGTCTGTGATACAAAAAACATTAAAAAAGAGCCATATTGCTGAGTAATGATCAAGTTCTAGCTATATTTTACAAGTAATGGTTTCTAGAGAAAATATTCTGTTTGAAAAGGTTTCAATCCAATGATTTTTTATCATGCAATTAACGAGGCTAATGAATGATTGGTCAGAAAAAACCCAAAATTCCCGTAAGAATAATTTGTTTTCATGCGTGTGGTAATTTAAATATTACCTTAGTAACAAGATACAATCTGTTGCATATTCGTGAGCAAAGTTTTCTCAGAATTGACGAAGGTTTGTTCGATGAAAAGTTGCAGTCATAGAAGCCAACAAGAGGAAGGTGCACGTGCAACATTCAATGTGCAATATGTTAACATACTTGAACATAACAATAATGATAGCATAGGAAAGTAAATTATATAAGACAACTTTATGAAAGAAATAATTGAAAGGATTACCACTATTACTTTCAAATATGCTAGAAAGGCAAATAATATGCTAACAATGGTCACAAGTTTTAAAATTTCAGCAAAGCATGTTTTCCACCGTCGAAAGCATCTATCCTCACTGAGGAATTTTCAATTGTGCAATGAAAGACTCCTGCTTGTCTAAGGATTATGTTAAAGGTTTAATATCGTAAAGGTTATAGTTTAGAAACAAGATACAATTACATGACAAGTTAACTTGTCCCCTCACAACCTCAGCTGATTGTGTAAAGTGCTAAAAAGGTGACCAGTTCCCTCTAGGCTCGGTAGGCTGAGGTTGTGAAGAGACAGGTAAGCGAGGAAGCAAATGTAACTGTTTTATGTTATTTGCATTTGGAACACTGTTGACAATTTGATTCGTTTAAAACCTCCATGGAACCCCTTCCTCCCTTCTGTTGCCACCACTTCCCAAGGACCCTCAAACTCTGCCCCAGCCCACTATCCCCTCAACTCCCACCCCCCACCTCCATTAAAAACAATGTCACGGAGGTGTACGTTTGACGCAATGATAAGTCATGCCAACATAGGCCCAAGGTCTAGCATATTTTTACTTTAGGCTCTTTTTATTTCTAAAAGAGCAAGTGAGCGGAATGAGGCATCTGTCATGTTTCTATGGTTGGCTACCCAGATAGTTCAGAAATCTGAACAATTAACCTTTAAGTATCCGCTCAAAATAACAGTTCTTAAGGACAAAGGCTACATGACTACTGACAAAGTTACTGATGCGTTAGTACTGAAAATGTATATTTGCCACACTGAGAGCCTAGCCTAGCCTAGCTTTTAGTCTACTCATTAAATGTTTCATGGCGAATATCATTACTTGGTCTTGAATAACAAAACCAAAGTACGTAGAAAACGACAAATCCATATTAACTTTTGCAGACATCTCAAAGAGGCACAAGGGGGAAGAAGCAGCAATCTGTTATTGAACTAACTAACTATATATTAAATGCCAGTAGCTGGCTGGTTGAGTATGTATACTGTAAATGGACTATTAATGTAGGACACATTTAAGGGTACTCCACTGTATATTCCCAAAGAGGTATGAATCACACCCCCCCCACCCCACCCCCCTAAAAATAAGAACAGAAATGGGAGTTCTGAAACTACTCTCATGAACCATATGGACATATATGCCACTGCTTAAGATCACAGGAGATTGACAAGATCCACAAGAGAGCTCATTGGACGCTTTGGGCGGTAGAATGAGAAGGAGGGTGCTAGACCACAATCTGCTGGTCAACAGGGAGTTAAGGACAGTGCTAACATGTTACCAAGTCACTCTGTAGACTGGGTAAAATTGAGTGGCCACAGTGGCTAGGAGACAACATTACCGAGCTTAAGATTCCCTTACCTCCAATACGAACAAAATTTGTATTCTCAAAATCCTATAGTACGTATTCTCAAATTGTATTCTCAAAATCCGAAAAAAGACAACATTCTTAACTTTTCATCTCCAATGAAACTAATATCTTTGCTTCATCTCCCAACTCTCCATTACATTCCACCTTCCAAGATGTAAAATTCAGCTCTAATCCGGTTAACGGCCTGAAAACTGAAAACAGGTCGCCATCGGACCCTTTAGCTACGGGAGGAAAATGCCAAGATTCTAATTGATTCATATATGATGAGCGAGACAGATGGTGGAAGCTTCAACAATATTATCAACTCTTATCCAGACAATAAAACACAAGATGTGAAGCCGTGCAGACAGTTTCCCATGAGAGAAAGCAAGACCAAGTACTGAGTGTGTCTCACAGAAAGACGTTACATACATGTTTATCTGACATGGAATTTACTTTAAACAGGAGCCAATGCAAGTATGAAGAAATATTGGCGGCCAGAATTAGATGTTTTAACGCCACATAAATTATACCTTGATGATTTATCATTTTTGTCACTTAATAAATAGTCCACCTACTTAGAAGCGTTACGCTCATAAATCTGATCGTGTTTTATTCCACAAATAAAAATCATCGCCGATATCTACAAGCGTGGGAGTCGTCCGTCTCTTACAGAGCGCTGATCCGGCCAAAATTGCTGACGGGAAGTGTCCGTACGAATATTAAACGGCAAGATTTGCATTAATTTGGACAAATTTTGTGATACTATTGCATACTAGAATTCCATTACAGGGAGGCCTACTAGACTGACTCCGTCATTTCACTTCAAAAATGAAGAGATAAATGATAAAGTTTCTAACATTTCCAATTTGCATTTTACATGTGATTAATGCTAATATTAAAGTGTCTGGGGGGGGGGGTAAAATTTTCAATAATTGAATGAGGCCGCTAACTTCTTGCTAAGTTCAGATTAAATCGGTGACCAGTGGCAATCTTGTATCATGTAATCATGTTTTACATTTTGTTATTCTAAGATTGTCCTTTTCTGCACCTCACCATTTTTTTTTTGTGGCTTCAGGGGGGGGGGGATTGTGGGGAGGGAGGGATTTTAGATCAGCTTAGGGCTACAAATACTTTGTTCTCATCTGAATTGAAAATTAATTTTGAAGAGTTCACATTGCCATGGTAATCATAGTAGTGCCAACTAAAAGTCAATGATTATTATAGTGTCATTGCCAAATTTGCATATCAGGATTTCTAACGTGGACAATTCTAAGCAACAAACTGGGCATCAACTTGTTAATTTGTAGGATTTTTCTTCATTCATTATTATACTCTCTGATTAATTTCTGTCATACATATTTGTAAAAGTTAGAGGGTCTGACGTTTCAATCCTAGCAGGATCTTGTTCCACGATCTTCTTCCTTATCCTAAAGGTAAGTTTTAGTTTTCATTTTTTTCTATTAGCACAGCCAGTGAAAGTCACAAAAATCAGATAAATCAACCAAATTGAAAAAAAAGGACACAACTGCAGCAAAACATTAAAAGAGTATCTTACATACATAGGCAAGAGACAAGCCATAAAGAACAGTTCTTTGTTTAATAATGAAGTCGAGGAGAATCGGACAAGTTGAAGTGGAGACAACTGCGGCAAACATTTTAAAGACCGTGTACTTCAGATAAAAGTGAAGAAAAACTCAAAGACAGAAAGAAATTTTCGCCTTTTAATACTATTAGCACGAAAGTCTGCACACTTGTGAAAGAATAAGTAAATTTGCGAACACAGCAAAAAGATGAGAAACCTGATCATTTTTTGACGTCCTCGAAAGTAAAAAAGAAGAGAAGTATAAAAAAACACACTGCAGAAAAAAGAGGACAACAAAAAGTTGACTGATTTTCAATTACCGGCGTCCATTCCACGACTTATGCCTGAAATGCCTTCTGGGTAAAGAGAGAGAGAGACAGAGACATGAAAGTGCAAATTGATATTGAGATGACAGGGACTAGAAAAAAAAAAACTCGGGAACTCTAAATGAACTTAACGACTATTGGTAAGAGAATTCCCCTCTGTGATAAAAACAAAACACTATTTTGTGAATGAGCTAAGTACTAGAATGGAGAGCATGGGTTTTTGAAAGACTTCCATTTATTCACTTGGGGATGGTAAATTTGGTTGATATTGTTGTCATGGGAACATCCTATAAAAGGGATAAATTAAGTCACTGATCGGCGAGAGCTTCACAAAATCGCCGGAGATTTTTCTCCATCTGTATAGGTCAAAACCACGTCCTCGTAGCATTTTTGTATCGCAAAATTATCAAGTATTCTCCAATTTGATGATCATTGGTGATTGCATCTGGCAACGGTAGAGTGAATGATGTTGTCACGGCAATTGCGCTCAAAATGTCTCTCTTTATGTTTAAATCATTTATTATTAGAGGATAACAGTATTTCAGCAAATACGCTGGTAATTTGATGAGGTTCTACAGACAGAAAACATTGGGAGCAAAGCAAAACAATTTCTAAATGTATCATATTTTTAAGAAATATCGACATGATAATTTATAATAGGAGCCTAAAAGCTTTTGAAGAACTCTGCCATAATGATGTCACAACCACCCTACCCCGTGAAATCACTTATTGGAGTAAAGGGAGGGTTTTAGTCACTCAAAATATTCAATTAACATTAATTTACATTCGATTAACCATATCTCGTATTAGGGCAAAGACATTGAGATGGGGATTTCAAACAAACTGTGTAAAATATTTGTCTCTTTAATTTAAGTATTATATCCTCTGCCACTGGGAGTATCACTTTAAAGGTGAAGCAAGCTAAGCCATGTATCATATTTACATATGATAGATATCTTTGATTTACAACTCCCAAAAATATATAAGGAAAAGCGTGTTCTGTTTGGGAGATCGGGTTTTGAAAGTTGTGTAAGGGAGCTTGCTATAGTGTGATGTCATGGTGCCATTCTAGAAGGCCAACAACACTTCTTCTTGTTTTTCATCTTTTCATATTTTTATATTTACATTTTATATTTTGTAGGTATTAAATGGAACTTCAATACATCCTTTCATCAGAAAATATATATTCAATAAAGAAACCCATTAAAGACTGAAGCATGTGCAGGAATTGAAAAGACATAAAGAGTAAAACATTCTCTTCTGACTTCGAAGTTGAAACAATTCATATCCCTTCCCCCCCTCCCCCCTCCCCAATCATGACTTAATTTCTAGGTTGTCTGCCACTCAAATAAATACAAAGTATAACAGTGGTTTATGGAACATTAATTCTTCTTTAAGCTACATTGAAAGGGAAACTTGGTTTATGGAACATTAATTCTTCTTTAAGCTACATTGAAAGGGAAACTTGGCATTGTACATGTAGTAATTAAATGCCTTCTGTCATAATATCAGCAGGGTGCATTAAGGGGGGAGTGGGTGGAGGGTGGGGCTACCACTGGTAGCAGGTTAAACGTTCAGTTTTGGGATTTAACATTCAGTTGGGGAAGAATTACACCACTCCCCTGGGCCCTGGGGTCCCTTCCATAAATGTGAATGCCCTAAACTAAATTGGTCGGGTTTTTTTCAAATTCCCCCCTCCCCATCCCCCACCCACCACCTTGCATGTTTAATAAACACCTTTAAAAAAATCAACCTTTCCAAGATGACATCATGGAACATTCTGGACGACTATATACCGACTTACAAGTAGCTTTACTGGTCTGATATTTACTGAGAAATGAAGGGTTTGTTTATTATTAACATTTTACTGCTTTACCTAATACCCTGGCTACACCAAATTGATTGGTAATGCACTGTAGTTTATCAGTCCCGCGTTTGGTGGAAAGTCTCGTTTGTTATTTTACGTATATTCTAAATGGTAACTGCTCGTTTACATAACAATAGAATTTTGAACTTTAATCCCAGCATACAGAGTCACTGTAAACCAATTGTACTTGTCTTTTTGCTGATCCATACACCGACGTTCTAAAGCTCGTGCTGAAATAACATGTACCAATACATATGACTAGCAAAGCCTTTGTTGAGTGAAGTTCCAAACATATGTGTGCAAGTGAAAGTTTGCCAACCTGTACAACACAGCTCTATATCGCTTTCAACATAATAGGAAAACTGATAGCAGCATACATGTTGTTATTGTCATGAATATAGTTTTAAGTTGCAGAGAATCAATATTGAATAGAGAGTTGATTATGTACACAATACCACAGATCAATACTGGCATAGTCCTCCCGCCCTGGATGTGAGGAGCAGTTGTACTAGGTAAATGAAATAGGCAAGGGCATCTATATATATGTTCACTAAAACCCTCTGTACTGAGGTCAGAGTTCAGTGGATTCCTGGGGGGGGGTGGGGGAGGGAGGAGTATGACTGTTATTATGGACAGTGGACATCCACAAACATGAACTGTAGTTATAACAATTTAATATTACATAATTTGTAACAAAATCAGTTTTGACATTAATAATACTGGTATACTATAAAGGAGAGCATATGTTAACTTGGATCTAGCCTAGTGAAGAAATTTGAATCTTGTGTAATACAATTATCCTATCTCTCTGTTTATCTTTATCGTTCTGTAAGTTCTTGTTTATGAGATCTATATACGTTCTGACTCCCTCTCACCAAGACGGAGACTAATTAATTAATTTAATTAAATAATGAAAACAAAAGGGACATCAGGTTGGAACAAAAATTTTGTCTAATTTCCAGGGCAACACTGATCCATATCTCATACCCTGGATATTTGAAGTGGACATTAAAACAAAAGGAGGTCACACTATCTGTAGGTAATTTATTTGCATTAAGTCCAGAGTTCGTTGATCGAATCCTTGGGAAGTATGACAGCTACAATAGATAGATAGTTATATATACATATATATATAACATATATATATATAACCAATATATATATATATCTATATATACAACCTTGCCTTCATATTTGGTTGTTATGAAAAATGCTAAACAACAGTACAGATCTTGAGTCACTGAAAAAGAAACTTTGCAAGATATAGAGTACTTTTGTTTTTATATCATAATGGTCCTACATAATCATCTATTATCTATTATTATTGTAACTGATTTTTTCCTTTTATCAGCTATTTAAAGTTGACAGTTTTTTAGCTTTGAATATTTTGAAATCATACAATGTTCTTGATTTCTTTGTTGGTCTTGATTTCTGTGTGTGACATTGTACTAGTCTCTTAGGAGTGATCCTTGATGTTGAATTTAACACTGCATGAATGCTGATCTCAAGAAGCTGTATTTTTAAAAATGTTCTCATCAACATGCAGAAGCTGACTGAATTATTCAGTACTGCTTTAACTCTTGGACTGTCTAATATCAAATGCTAAATTTTATGAAAATTATTCCCCTCTCTCTTTTTCTCATTTTTATTGATTTTGTTTCCCACTCCCAGCTAACTTTCTTTCCTAAAAGTCATATAACATAAATATATGACTGTCGACAACGCACTAAAAAAAAAAAAAAGCTCTCCAATTTAAATTCGCAAAATTTCTGTTTTCAAATCACCACGAGGGAAACTAATCAATGAAATTACAGCTGGGAAAATATTAAAAAGAAACTTGATCTGCGACTTTCCAAATTTCAGGAAGCCATGCTGGCAACGCCATTTTGAACTGGGGTGGGTAGATAGCTGGTTTTATACTTTGTTGTGATTTGTACTTTATATAATGAGAGGCCACTAGTATCACCTGATATCAGGAAAACTTTCATTCATTCATCTTGGTTTGTAAATTATACTATAGGAACTCAATCTATGGAAAACATGCACATTGATCATACTAATATACTAACTGAAAAGCATAGATAGTTAATTACTGTACATATGTATATGTGTTTTTATATGTATATGTATACAGTCTATATATATATATATATATATATAATTGAAATCGTAGTGAGATGGCAAATCCAGAACATCTAGGTATAACAGCCAATTGCTTGTGGATGAAAAACTTCTCCATCCCCACCTTCCCCCAAACCACTCAATTGCTCAGCCCACCTTTGTCCCACATATACCCTAAATAATTCAATACTTTGGCATCCCTGTTCTACTCAATCCTCTCAACTTTGTCCCACTTACACCCTTTATGATTTGAATAGCTTTGCATTCCGGTCCCACTCAATTCCCCTCTCCCACCTTTGTCCCATTTACACCCTATATGATTGAATAGTTTGGCATGCCCGGTCCCACTCAATTCTCCTCTCTCACCTTTGTCCCACTTACGCCCTATATGATTCAATACTTTAGCATCCTGTCCCACTCGATCCCCATGTCCCACTTACGGCCCATATGATTTGATACTTTGGCGTGACAAAGAAATTACTGCATAGCTAAGCTTTGTTCACTGAACTAACTAGTAACCACACACCCACAAAGCTAAATGCAACAATAAATTCCTGTATCTTAAGAATTTTGTGCGAACAAACATTGTACAAATTGTTCTATCCATTTTTTACAATGATTGCACAGTAGCTGATCTGTGAGTGGCATTTGTCTGTTACTATGTGTACTGTACACTATCAACCTATACACAAATACACACACTTACACCTATATGCCCTTATATTACAGAACAGTGAACTGTTACACTAAAGGGGTTAAAGTGCCTAATATTAACAGAAAATAGGTTACCAGGTGACTATGATGTCTTACATTCAGTATGCTTGTATGGAATTCTACATACTATACAGTATTTCAGAGTCAAAGTACAACATGAAATTATTTTATGCAAATAGTCATTTATTCAGAGTCATTTTGTAGCAATTTCAGGACAAATGGGAAGGTTTATAACAGTACTTGGGTTGAGTTGAGAGGCAGGGGGGGTTGAGTTGAGAGGCAGGGGGGTTGGGGAGATCGACAGGGATTTCAGATGGATATGGGGGCATTGAATGGATGGGGAAGGCATCGCAACTCGAGTAGGGTGGGAATGTCTGTACTATATGCTTTGAATTGCTTGACAATCATTATTGCGACGAAACAAGTCGGAATTGATGGAAACATATATTACAGTAGGTAGCAAGGAGATTGCAGAAAAAAATATTAAATGTTACATATCAGTTACAGACAAAATTAGTAGCCTTTGTCTTATTTCCATAAAGGTCACATAAGTTGAAAATTATACATGATAAAGCAAATTATATGATAAAAAGACAAAAGATAATTTGATACTTTTTAAGGAAGACCCACCCCACCCCACATGGGCACAAAACCCCTTTGTAGTTATTATACACACTCAGCCACCGTCCTCTTAAAATACACTAGTACTGTGTCCAAGTAATCACATTAAATGCCTTTTATGTCGAGTGAAATATCGCAATTCCCTCATGGAGGCAAGTGAACCTAACTAACATGGGTACTAAATATTTCTGTAATTGATAACATAACAGCAACAAAAAAGAATGAAGAAAAAAAAAGAACAATAGAAAAGAACAATAAAAAAGCATAAACTCAGAAAGTTGTTTCATAGGTTTGGATGAATAATTATTCACCTGCGTGAGGAAATGGTGTACACATACACTATGATCTGAGGACGAGAT
>KN883542.1:118038-133477 GCA_000934455.1 Apostichopus parvimensis | reverse complement strand
CAGTGATAACATGCAAGCCTCACCATCACTCATGGCTGGAAGCTTAATTATCAATATCAGAATTAAATGTTTAATAAATCTAAGTTAAATGTGCAATGATGTGTTCTATATGAGAGAAAGAAATATAAATCACTCATCTTATTTCCCTCTATTTTCAGAAATACACTGTACGTTTACCCGAAGGGCCTCAATTTTTCAAACAGGCCAGGATCGGCTCGTAACATCGCTGTCAAAGTAGAATTCATGATGGCCGAAGGGAACAATTATGAGGTAAGATAAAAATAGAGCATCCAATGGTCATTTTAGTAAAGGGATAGAGGAGATGCGATAATCAAGTTTGAATTTTTTTCTTAACTTTCATATCTGAAATTGACAATTATTTTGCTTTTGATCATCAATAATTTCATTAACAAGGTTGGCTGACTCTTTCTCAATGCCAGTTCTGAGAATCTGTTATGTACACCTGACATGCTTTGTCTGATTTTGGATCAGTCTATTTTTAACATTTTCTTTATCTTTTAACAGTGCATCTATGGTAAATCAAGCACATCTCTGTATAAGAGATATGCATATTCCACCGTTACGTATCACAGCAAGTCCCCAGAATTCTACGAGGAAATCAAAGTCAAGCTTCCTGCGGATTTGAAAGACACCAACCATCTGCTTTTCACCTTCTACCATATCAGCTGTCAGAAGAAGCAGGATAACACCCCAATAGAGACTCCCATTGGCTACACGGTACTGAATATGTAAACATTTATGCAAATGAGATATGAATATTCAATGGTCCTGCGAATAGGTTTGTTGTGTCAACGTAAAATGCAAGACTTCATTTAAATGATGATTTTATTAACATCAAGCTGGGACAATTTTTGTTTTAAATGTACTTTCATTTCACACTTCATAAGCACCTTGTACCGAGAGTATGAGTAGCATGGATGTCCTGCATGTATCATAGAAGATTCAGAATAATTCATACTGTCATTGCGATTGCCGAAGGCACAACATAGAAGTACCATACTGAAAGGTGCCGGCAGTTGAAATTGTCCCAACTGCTTGTTTATGTAATGTCAGTGAGCTGTCCATTGGGCTATACATTCATATCTTTTACATTTTCATTCTTTGTAATGAATATTCATTATGTGGTGGCAATCAAGAGTATGATTGGTCAGCTTTCTGAAAACATACACATTGTTAAGAAGAGGTGGTATATTTCATTACATGGGGCCACAGTTTTAATATCAATGAATATTCTTCATTTACTGGTGAAGAGAGGAAAATGTCCTATTGTTTCTTTTAATATGTCCATGAAACTGCCTTAGTTTGGTCGACAGGTACGAATCTTTGAAACTGGTATTTATCTTTCTTTGTATTTTTAATGTAACGGTTGCTTTCTTGTACCTTCACTTTTCAGTGGTTACCACTAATGAAGAGTAATTGTCTACAGACCGGTGACTTCCACCTTCCAGTGGCCATCGATCAGCCAATGGTCAAAGACTATTCCATGTTACCTCCAGAGGTTAGAAACTTTTCATTGAAGATCGTTTAATTTCTCTAACTTTGTTGTTGTTGTCAGCAAAGCTGAGAAAGGTTCACTTTTCATTGATATGTCGTTATTGGGGGAGCAACCTATTCTCTCTTCATTTATGAGGGGTGTCACTTCAGATACTAGGTCAAGGGTTCCCTAACTGGGGTACATGAGCCCCCAGGGGGTGCGTGAGTCCATCCCAGGGGATTTGTGAGACGTTTCTGAAAGTCAAAACTAGAATACGTTTTGACTAAAATCTGATATATCATATAATTTAGTAATGTACAAAAGTCGTACCTATCGACAAACTCTTTTCGCGTTCCATACGCATATATTGCCATAGAAGTACATGTGATAAATAACTGAATTATGAAACAGACACAGGCCGCATGACTTTGGTGAAGTTGGTGTACGCATGACAGTACGTCGTAAAGATAAAGAGCTGAACTTGAACTTGATCTTTTACGAAGCACTGTTATGCATATTATAGTATAATAATGATTCAGATCATGTCTTGAAAAGTTGGGGGTTCGTGGACAACTCTGACATGCACAGGGGGTTCATGTGTGGATAAAGTTAGGGAAACCCTGTACTAGGTAGTCCACTTTGATTTGGCTGCCTGGTCCTCTAGTAGCTTGCTAAAAAATGTCTGTAAAACTTTTACTGATAAGAAATAATAACCTCAATATCTTTTATTCTTCTTCATTTTTTTATGGAACTAAACTGAAAAAAAAAAAAAAATTGTTGCAAATTTTCTGCATTATTAGATTAATAAAAGCAAATCCAAATATCTTACTTTATCTCAAAGAAATGAAAGTTTTTAAGCTGGGATGTAATTTTTATGAAGATATCTGGTTTTGTGAGAAAGGGTGAATCATATGGTTATACTGTAACATCCTTCTATATACATCATGTAGATTTACCTTGACTTGATTCATCATTTTTCGCAGACTTATAATACAAATTTAACATTAAAATGGAATCTTCTCATCTCAGGTCGGACTCCCAAATATGAAGTTTGTCGACGGCAAGAAGCCGGTCTTTCACGTCACAGTCTCTGCAGTTTCGTCACTCCATTCCCAGGTACGGCATTTCTAGATCGGGATTCATTGTCCCTCTATTCTTGTCGCAGGGCATTGTGGTAATTTTGTACCTATAGTCTTAATCAGTACTTGCGTGTATGAGTACAATTAGTATGGCCTTCACATTGTTGTTGAAATGCTAAATGTCATTTCTTTTAATTTTGATGACTTGTTGGCCTCTGGCTATTCCTAATCTGAAATTCTTCCTTTACACTTCCAAACAACTTCTAACTTCTAAAACAAAATGTTAGACATACATGTGTATATTACGATTTGAGTGAAAGCTGTAATGTTTTTGCCAGAAGGTAATTTACACTGAGGAGAAATCACAAAGCAAACAAGAAAATAAAAAGAAAAGAATAAAAACACATCTAACTGACAAAAGATAACTCAAATTTGCATTTTATGTGAAGAAATAGAGGATTTATACTCAACAATTACTTAGTGCTTAAGTTAAGTCACATCTGATTAGTTACTGTTAGGTCATGTTCATGTACAGGGTTAATTACAATGTTTTATTTATCTTGTAAACACATAAAAAGTGGTATTCCTACAATCCAACAGAAATCGTACCAATCGCAACACTCACCAACTGGTTCACTTTTCGATTTGTCTGTAACGAAGAACTGAACGGAAAGGAATAATATGATAATGATTTTAACACTTTATAAGCTAATAATTTTGCCTGAGATAAATAATTAATTAAATTTATTTGTTTTTTTTCTTTGACAAGATTTGATAAAAAACATATATTCTTGATCAGTCAATAAGATATGACATACATGCGCAGTATAGTCAGGTAGGTGCAAGAAAATGCTGGTATTCCGATAAATATCCCTTTCTACGATGTGCCTGGTTCTGCTTGTTCCGTTCACAGGATCCCTTCATAGATAATTTCCTGAAGCTGTGCCATTCGGTTGAGGACGGGCGAATACCCAGAGCGATAGGCGAACAGAAGATGGAGGACGAACTCAGGAAGTGCGTTTTTGATCTGAGTCGAGCAGCGGACGAACCTCTGGTGCAGTTCCTCTATATCATCACGGACAAACTATTCTTAATGATGATAAGGCCACCGGTGATCGCTGGTCGTGTCGGTGAGTCAGAATCACTCTATATATACGATAGAAGCTGTTGTAAGTCCTGTTGCTATGGAGATTCTGTGAGACGTTATAAGTTGTGTGGTAAGGTTGATAAAAAGAATGAAACCAAGCTTTCTTGCTTCCTACCATACATATGTGTGTGTTATTGTTATTGGATAGGGTCACTTGATAGGAACACAGTAAGCATAACAGGAAAACTGCAATGATAACATAACACTGTTGCTATGGAAATTCTGTGAGCTGTTATAAGTTGTGTGGTAAGGTTGAAAAAAGCAATGAAAAACAAGCTTATTGCTATTCCTACCGTTCATATATGTGTGTTATTGTTATTGGATAGGGTCACTTGGCAGGAATGCAGTAAGCATAAAAGGATAAAATGCAATAATAACATAACACTGTTGCTATGGAGATTCTCCATTATGATGAGTGAATTTTTTTACTTCAAAATCTTGCTTCATATGGTCATGGATTTAAGTTTAATTTCAAGACATTTTCTGCCATATGCCATGAAATAAGAGGAAAATATTAATCAAGATTTGTAACAGCGAAGGTAAAAGTGATTTCTTGTGAGTCTTGTCTTACGACTTCACACTTCTCACTTGTACAGTTGAGAGTCAGGAAACAGAATTAATGGTTTCCCTCCAAAAAAATGTGATAGCATTTCTTTGGTACTTCAAGCGAGTCACAACACAGACATAGCATTTTTTACTAGCATTGCAACCTTTGCATATTATTAAAGAGGGTGGGTAAAATTTGTTATTGCAAGCAACTGGTAAAAGCTCTGTTCCGGCTAGATTGAACTTTTTTCGGACCACAAACAGATAATTGTGGAAATTGCACAGGATACTTTATTGAACATTATGCTTATTAGTTAAGTAACAAACTGCTTGACATTGGGGGGGGGGGGGGGACAGACAGTTCTCAAAATAAAATCAGGACACTTTCATGTAACTGATTTTCATTTTCTGTTCTGAATTAAGCAAAAAGCTACAGATATACTGTAAAATTTTAATTCAATTTTCCTAAGTCACATCACAGACATAGTATGTGCTACTAACATTGCAACCTTTGCATATAATTAAAGAGGCTGGGTAGAATTTGTTATTGCAAGCAACTGGTCAAAGCTCCGTTCCGGCTAGATTGAAATTTTTCGGACCACGGACAGATAATTGTGGAAACTGCACAGGGTACAGCGCAAGTCACTCAAGTGAAACTGTTGGGATGCAGAAAATAAAGTTATGTCACTTTAATCATAAAACACAACCAACTGCTGTAGTAATATAAGGTAAGGTATGGAAAAAAATTCTTTGGTTTTGTTTTTTGCCTTCATTTATAATATTTTATTCTTTTTCTCTGAAATCAGATACAGAATCATGCTTCCAAAGCGCTGGTTGCCTAACTGGTGGTAACTTAACTTTCTGTTGCTAAATCTTCTTTTGTCTATGCATTCTTGTAGTCTCGAACACTATTGGATAACAAGAAATTCCAAAATGAAACTGTACTCCCTTGGCCTCCAACCCCCCCTCCCCCTCCTTCAATTTCCTTTCACTCCTTCCCCCTTCCCATCCTCATTTATTAGTTCAATTGTCTCAACCTCTAAATTTTAAAATCAGGGAAGGTGAGTTGGAGAGGGGATTAGAGGGGGGGGGGGGTTGGGGAGCAGGAGCACATTTTCAAGAACACTGTCATAGTAAAAAACACTTTCTGGAACGAAATGTCAGAAAGGAGTATATTTATATAATATATATCTTTGGTATTACATGTTGCACTCTTACAGCATGATCTGTCTAGATTTCTTCTGTGTCAACCTCTTCCAGTATCTTTATTATCACAGAGGCTGCCATTTTATAAAGTCATCGTCACATCTGGTTACTAATTGTGTTTCAGTGGTATTTTGTAGAGTGACTGTGTGCACATATGTATAGTTTTAGTTAGGTAGACATTGTGATAACTTCAGTCGACATTAGTTTAATTCATGCATATTCATAGGTGTCAGGGTAGTACTAATTACATAATTCAACGTACTTGATTCAGTGAGAACGTTGTTCATTCGAAAGAATTTTTCAAGGAAGGTCATTAAAATTATTAACTGATTTCTCAGGCCGCAAAACTTCACAAGTCTGTGAATGTCTTTTGGTATTACGATTATGTAACTATATGGTACAAACAATTTACAGGGATATAATATGGTATGAATTGTCTGGTGAGTAGAGTTGTTCAAAATATGTATTTAATTGGTTAACAGTTTTGTTAATATTCTTATTGAGCAGTTTTGTCTGACAAAGACTTCATGATACTGTTATCTGGCTACAGTGCATGGGTATGTCAACATCATTGCAAGATGTTATCCACAAAATGGGTACTTTAGTTTGAAGCGTCTGTTCTATAAGCAAACAACAGTTAAATGGTGATGGTCTATCATATATATACCTATCTTTCCACTATTTTAATTGTAGCTCTCTGAATTTTATTTGTAGCTGTCTGTCAACATTTCAATTCTCAAAACGCAACGATACTTGCAAATACTTCTCCAATACCCCCCCCCCCCACAGTACGAGCTCCCTTGAACACAGTGCACGAAAGAGGCGGTGGGAATCCTTTCCGTGGCAAAACTGGTTTACTAAATGACTACCTGGCCAATGAAATAGTCATTGTAGACAAGATCTACCCGGGTTCTTCTACCTGTTATAAACTTTAATTGAACTACAAAATGTCATAAAATATGTGAACATTTTGATATATTTCATGAACATAAATAGTTCATATTGGAACCTGTGTTTCACATTACCAACCGGCAATATGGTAGGCTGGCATATAGTGTGTGCTCGTCAAATTATCAGTGCATGTTTGTATGAAACTTGTTACATGTAAGAGGGTGACAACTGTAGATCTCTCTCTCTCTATATATATACATATATATATAAGTATATATATATATCTCATGATCTTCTTGAATAAGATCTAGAATATAGCTCAAAAACTCTGTTAAAATTTCCTTTTGGTCAAGAGTTTATATAGTTTTTATAGTAACATTTGCATTTATTTATCTTCCATTCATAAACAATTCATCCATTTCTAGAGCATTGTGGTTTATCTTTCAAATTGCTCGTTGATGTATACTAATCAGATATGCAGTCATATTCTTCATCAATGGTATTTTTGTTGTTAGTGGTGGTGATAGGCTCAGTAGGCTACAAATTTCTTAAAGAGAAAAAGTAATTTCCCTATTTCAATGTTTGTGCAACTACAACACACAATACATCTATGCACGAAATACTCCCACGACTTTGAAATACTGATTTTCCAAATTTAACTCAGTGATAGTACAAAGCCTAAGAGATATTTTAATATTTAAAGCTTATCCAAAATAATATATTACCCTATTGATATATGCAAATATTGCCTAATTATATGCAAAGAAGTTCTGAGCAAAGATCATCTCTATGGTAACTTGACAAAAATATGTCGTGAAAATAAAATAAAGCTGTATTAATTTATATCTGAAGATGACCTTAGTTTAAATGCCTTAAATGACCATAATTGTAATTATATATCTGCAGTTACTGTTCTCAATTTATGCAGAAAATATTGCTCATATTCATATAACCTTACCCTCATTTCCTACATTACCTCATGCATAATTATTTTTAGAATATGCATGGGGTACCAGCATGCTACCTTTATACCACACAATCCTACTCCTCAAAATTGAAGCAAAATACCTTCCTTTAAAAAATTTTGGTAGCATTAATTTGTTTTAACCTCTCCATGGTTACTTCATTTCCACCAAAACCCTTCACATCTATACACCCTTGGTCCTTTTTTATACAAACCCTCCCTAAAGGCTACTACACATAATGTACTGTTAAATTAAAGTATCCACCCACCATACTCCCCACATATAACCATGTAGTTTTAAGTGTGTCATAATATTACCAAGCGTGCAATTGGTTAATTATTTATCTGGAATAGTTTGCTTGCCACAAAAGTTGTTGAAATTGAAAGTAATCACTGTTTGATTAAATGTTTTCTTCTTAATTAACAGTGAGTATGGGACAGTATTGCTTTGAGGCCATCTCTTACATTGTGTCCCGGGTTTCGATAATCACTGTTTGATTAAATGTTTTCTTCTTCATTAACAGTGAGTAGGGGACAGTATTGCTTTGAGGCCATCTCTAACATTGTGTCCTGGGTTCAGTAATCACTGTTTGATTAAATGTTTTCTTCTTAATTAACAGTGAGTATGGGACAGTATTGCTTTGAGGCCATCTCTAACATTGTGTCCCGGGTTCACATCCTGCTGGATAAGAATCAGGACAGCCACGGAAGAAACAATCTGCTCTCCTCTTTCTTACATTACGTATTCATTCCTCCCGATTTGGACGACGAGGGCACTGTTGTGGCTGGTATGTACATAGCTTAAAGATATGACCCTCTGCCATGAACAAAATGTGGTGCAACGGTAGAGTGTCTGCCCTGTGGTGCAGCTGGTAGAGTGTTCTGCCTTGTGGTGCAGTGGGTAGAGTGTCTGCATTGTGTATTCATTAGATGTTCGGTTTCAAATGGCCAGCAGATTTTGTTTGAGTTACAGTATTCAAAGTTTCTGTAGTGTAGTGGTTTTTTTGATTCCTTGCCGAAGGCCGAAAGGAATCTATGCGATGGTGATGGCGTGTGTGTGTGTGTAAGGGTGTATGTATGCGTGCGTTTTTTTTTCTATCTGACCGAGGACTTGAACAAAAGAATTTCAGGTCCTCGGTTGTGATTTCTAAAGAATCACCACGTCCTCGGAAGAATTCTATTGTATGGGGTATTGTTAAGGTTAGGGTACGTGGATTTGAACAATGGAAAATACAATGGGGTCCTCGGTTGGAATGAAATACAAACATGTGTGTGTGTGTGACGCTTTGCTTGTAAACACGGTATCTCAAGAAGTTAATGTTGGATGAACTTCAAACTTGGTATGTGGGTAGCCCTTAGTAAGTAGATGATCCCTATTGTTTTTCATGGAGTTCAAAGGTCATTTGAGGTCAACAGAGGTCAAAGTCTGAAAACCTTGTAAGCACAATATCTCAAGAAGTAAAAGTTTTTGGAATTTCAAACTTAGTATGTGGGTAGCCCTTAGTGAGTAGATGGTCTCTATCTTTTTTCATGGAGGTCAAGGGTCATTTGAGAGGTCACCAGAGGTCATAGGTGGAAAAAATTGTAAACACGGTATCTCAAGAAGTACAAGATGCTTCAACTTGGAAATTAGACTGTGGATTGACCTAGGATAGCAGATGATCCCAACTCTTTTTCATGGAGGTCAAAGGTCATTTAGGGTCACCAGAGGTCAAAGGCGGAAAGCCATGTAAACATGATATCTCGAGAAGTAAAAGATGCATGAACTTTAAACTTGGTGTGTAGATAGCCCTTGGTGAGCAAGTAATATCTATTGTTTTTCATGGAGGTCAAAGGTCATTTGGGGTCACCAGAGGTCAAAAGTTAAAAAACTTGTAAACACGATATCTCAAGAAGTAAAAGATGCTTGAACTTTAAACTTAGTGTGTTGATAGCCCTTGGTGAGCAGGTAATCCCTATGGTTTTTCATTGGAGCCAAAGGTCATTTGAGGTCACCAGAGGTCAAAAGCTGAAAACCATGTAAACACGATATCTCAAATAGTAAAGTTGACTTGAGCTTGAAACATAGTATGTTGGTCACTCTTAGTGATTAGATGATCCCTGTTATTTTTCATGGAGGTCAAAGGTCATTTGGGGTCACCAGAGGTCAAAGGCTGAAAACAATAACTCCCATTAACAGGGTCTGACATGGTTTTTTTTATAAATATGCTCATTTTTGGAGATACAGGGCAAAGAAAAAAATATTTGTCAATATTTTAATATATGATAGAGCTCTGTGTGCTCTATAGACGAAACTAACTCCCACTTCGACCGGACACCTGGTTCTTAAGTTATGAGGTGCCAACGTAACGCCATCCAAGGTCATTCAAGGTCGCTTATGGGCAAAAATATGCCCACTTAAGTTAATTTTTGCAACAACTTCCAGTGACGAAGTCTGACATGGCTGATATATTGGGACATATTGTGAATGAAGTAGGTGCACGTTTTACTAAATAATCATTATGTAATCCAAGGTCACCAAAGGTCAATTATGGCTCAAAATGTGTTTTTTGGGGGCAATAACTTGTGAAACTCCAACTGATGGGGTCCGACATGGTTTTTCATGTTTTTCATGTTGGTCAAAGGTCACCACAGGTCAAAGTCTGAAAACCGTGTGAACACGATATCTCAAGAAGTAAAAGTTGCTTAAACTTTGTATGTTGGTAGCCTTTGGTGTGCTGATGATCCCTAGTGTTTTTCATGGAGGTTAATGGTTATTTGAGGTCAACAGAGGTCAAAGGCTGTAAACCTTGTGAACACAATATCTCAAGAAGAAAAGTTTCTTGAACTTTAAACTTGGTATGTTGGTAGCCTTTGATGAGCAGATAATCCCTATTGTTTTTCATGGAGGTCAAAGGTCATTCAAGGTCAATTGTTGGTTATAGTCAGAATAAGTAGAATTATACAGAAGTGAAGTTTGTTTGACCTTCGACCCTCTTTTCATAGATATGCATTACTCAATTCTGCAAGACTTGCCATTTCTGCTCAGCATTTCAGATCGTTAGAAAATCTTCTACCTAAAGTTTATTATCATATGGGCAAGGAATCACTAAGTCTTTTGACTTTCTGGTTCTTATTTTTTTTTGCTTTCTGTTTGTTTCAAACAACTTTTCTAACAATGTTGATTGGTGTACCATCACCCCCGTCAATATCCTAGAAAAGTTGTCAGATGCCTTGGTACTCTCAATGTCAGATAGGATGTGAGATCAGTAAGATCAGTAATGTCAAATCAATATAAAGTAAACTGGATGTTCAAAGACATTAAAAGGTTGATGAAAGATGGTATGCAGCCATGGTCATCGGGTAAGGGTTTGAAATGGACCACTGTTAAGCTCTTGGGGTAGTAGGGCTCACTGAATCTAAGTAAACTTCTTTCCATGAATGATGACATTAACCTATCGATACAGGAAAACAGCAATACACTGCTAAAATATCCTTCAATCAAAGCATTATCTTTTTAACCAAAGGCACAAATTTCCACACATCTTTGATTGTATTAGGAAAGAAATCTAAATAGGGTTTATCAGGACCAGTTTGATTAAGTCAATGCCTCGTTAGCATCTATGACTTCCAGGCTTGTTTGTTTGGTCTGAAGGCAGTGCAGTACATTGCCTTTCTCGTGCCATTAAAAAAAAAGTCAGTATGGTTCCTTTTTCCGTGCATTTGTTTTCAGAAAGTAACTTTTAATGTTAATTAACTTAATAAAAGTCACCAAACCGGAGTGTAGTATGAACTAAGTGGCATACTTTTATCTTAAACTTTTCAATAGGGAAGATGGATCTGCCTTTAAAAAAAATAAAAACAATGTATATTTGAATAAAAAGAAAAATCTGATTTGCTTAATTTTATTCAGGCCAGCCTCCTAGAAGCCCTACCTCCCCATCATTCAACATCCCCTCAGGGTACTCCACCCTGGTGTCCAGGTCCACCAGCCTTAACTTCAAGAATCGAGCCATTCGTCCCACCAGTGCCAGCTTGAGTATTCCCAGCAGCCCGGACCAGGACATAGAGGCCTTCCTGGAGAACCAGTTCAGCAATCTGGACCCAAAGGTGTCTCCGAATAGGTACAGCCAGAGCGCCACGGGGATGGGAAACGTTCCAGTGGTCGGGTATGGTGGTAGACCTCCCCCCAAGAAAGTAAGTTTATAAAAAATACATGTAATATGCGATGAACTACGGCAAGATTTTCTCTCTTATAATCCACGTTTAATGTTTCGGTCCACGTTTTAGTCCGCGTTTAATGTCAAACATTCTATCGGGCAGACCTTCTTCGGAAAGTGATTTGGTATCGATAAGTTGTTACTGCCAAATTATCATAGCTTAAAATGTGAGCCTTTCTTTCATATGCAAATGAAATATGTAAATATACTGCTTCATCTTCCTTGATCTGTGTGATAGTCAAATGTTTTTATCAAATAAAAAGTTAAATTGGAAAAGTTATGTAAAACTTGGATTCTAGCCCAGTGTCATCTTCGAAGGCGCCTGTGAAAAATATTCTGTAAGGAGCGAAACATCACGCCCTCTTTTAACTATTTTATTAGCCTAAGCAGCCTCTTTGCAGAGTTTGTTAACGGTTTTTCTTGTTCTGTCTAAATGTTCTATTGATCAGGTTTCTTGGCTAAATCATTCCTTCACATGATCATAGCATAAAAAATGTGAGTTTATTCATTTATATGCAAATTGAAGGTTTATGCAAATAACTTGATGTTTCTTGACCTTCTACAGCTTATCCATGAGGAGATTGCCTTACAGCTGGTAGTGTCCAACGGGGACATGAAAGAGAAAACGTTCACTCATGCTTGGTTCTTCTTTGAAATCATGGTGAGTATCATGTGTTCCTTGATGACCACTTTCACCCCCCACCCCCCCCTCAAAAAAAAAGGGAAAAGAAAGAAAAGAAAAGAGAAATACTGCCCATTTATGTCATTTAATAAAACTTTAGCACTCATCTGTGAAATAAAGATCATTTCTACTATCCTATAGCAAGCTTAGATTTCTAAAATGGTGCCCTAGTCTTCTCCTAGAGATCGTCCTCCCTCCTCTGGATTATGACAAGACGTTGAGATGATCAAACTAGGACGAGAGAATGTGTTCCCTGTTTTTCAGTGGTGAAAAGAGGTTATTTGTGTGGGCGGGTGCATGTATTAACCGGTGAAGTGATTGTCTGCCATAGTTGATTAGGGTTCCGAAGACCTGTCAGGCGCTAATAAAAATGGATGACACATAATGGTTGGCCAAATGATCAATGTCATTATAAATGATGTCACCATGCGTGAGGTCATTTATGAATGCACAATTTAGTAAAATAAGAAAACTAAACAGTCTTTCTATTGTAGTATATCAACAATGGAAAACTGAATTGAAGTTATGAACAAATTTCACCCCCAAAAATTTCTCAAAAATTCTGCAATTGTTGTTTGTCAGGATAGTCAATATATCAAAAATAATTTATAGCTGCATTATTTAACTAATTATAACACAGAACAGTCATAGTGTTTTCAGAACAGATGATGGTTCTTTGCCATTTAATCTCACTATTTCCCTGATTGTAAACTCTGTTTTATTGCAGTGTACGAGGTGTGTTATTTGCTTTCTTTCTGTATTTTGTAATTTTGGTCTCATCTTTCCCTCTACTTTCAAATTTATTTTATTTGTTACTATATTTTTTACTTCATTTTTTACTTTCAAATTTAGACTAAAAACATGGCACTGCATCTGGCAGATACAGAGAGGCTGGATTCTCCACGAATGATGAGGTTCTCTGAGAGCTTTTGTAATGATATCGGCAATATTGTAGCCATGGTTACCACAGATATTGTTGCCAGATTCAATAGAGTGAGTTTTGTTTTTTGTCGGAAGTATATCAAGAACTTTTTACCCGAGAGTGTTTGTATTTTAACCGCACAATCTTGTTTCTTTTTCGTCAGCTCTACGGTTCTGAATACGTTGTAAAATCTTGCTTTAGCAAATTATTTTATCATTTTGAATTATGAAGATTTTTGGATTTCTTAAATTTTGATGGTTGATAAATACCACATAACCTATCATGATATCAACTTTGTAGTCCAAATGAAAAGTAAAAATTTGGTTTCAGTTTGGCTGCGTTAACTTGAGAATAATTGATCTAGTTTTTCTGGAGTAAATGTTTTATGAAGCTTGTATTGAAATCTTTGGTATAATACATATATAAATTATAATATTGTGCACATGTATGATATAGGAATGCATACATTGCATATGCTGTATTAATGGTTAGGCTTAGAATGCATGTATGCATTATAATGTATAGATTCATTATATCCAATATATACATTATAATATGTTGTATACACAAACTATATGGTTGCCATGGAAGAAGCATCATAGACGATAAAGTTTCTGAAAGGATTATTGAAGAGCCCTGTTCAAAATAAGTAAATGCTAAGAGAAAACTATATATATTGGTCTAAACTTCCATCTTGTTTAATTGTGTCCATAGAATGGAATAGCTATAGAAGAATCGAGAGTGTAAAGATCAATAACTATGGTTTTTACATTGATTCTATTAGGTTTTATTGAAACTTGATACTTCAGGTTTCTGATAACTCAGTGCCTCATCTGTTCCATCTTTGATCCAGCTTTTTGTCTTTATCTGTCCCTCCCACCCCTCTCCATCCACCCCCTTTAAAAAATTTAGTAACAGTAGTAAGCACACAGTAGTAAGTTACATTTCCATGATATTTTGTTTGTCTTGCAGGATGTGACATTTACTCGGTGTCTCAATGTCCATTTAGCTTTCTTCATACGTGACTTATTCAGTCTGATGGATCGAGGCTTTGTGATGAATCTGGTTCACAGATACTGCAAACAAGTATGGTTATATATCATTCTATATGTTAGTCAGATAGTTACAATATTTTGAATTTTGAGCAAATTGTATGGCAAGGCATCACAAAGCTAACTGGCTTTCTAGTTAATTTAAGATATGAATGATTTCAAGGTGTTACTTTTCAAACTCAAGACAAATGTTGCAATTTTTGATTTTATGGTATAATAATTTTAGTTTTGAGGGGAAATTGTTAGAAATAGTGCATATTAAAACTTGTAAGTCACCTCTTGAGGGTTGGCTGTTGTCAGCCAATCTAAACTGAGGAGACCAAGACCATAAATTTCAAATAATGTCTCCTTTTTATTTTTACATTTTTTGCAAATTTACATTTGCAGTCGAAATCTCAATATGTAAGGAGACACGGACATGACTACTGCGATTCACCATAAGTAGGATATTAAAGGACTTCTCGAAAAAAGTTAAGGCCATAAAAATTTCCAGAATACTTCTTTAGACTAATTTTACCAAATTTCTAATTTTTCACAGGTATCTGGAAAGATCATGGCTCTCAATGATCCCACGACCCTGGCACTTCTCAAGTTGGACTTCCTTCGGATCATCTGTAGCCACGAACACTACGTGACCCTGAACCTGCCCTTTAAATCTACGGTAGCTTCCAGGGCGCCGTCCCCTACCCTGTCTATCTCGAGCACCACCTCCATGTTCTCTTTCCTCTCCATGCCTCCTCAAGCCATGACCGAAGCTCAGAAGAAGATGTCAGAACTCTCCATGGAATTCAGACAACAACATTTCCTTACGGGTCTGCTCTTGTCCGATTTAGCCTGCGTTCTTCAAACAAGGTAAGCACGGACGAGACGGTGGTGGTTTTAGTTTTGAGCAGACACCCGGCGGCAGATTGTAAATTGCCACCTGCTCATCGATCCAACTGGTTGGTGTTGCAGAGGGGGCCTTGAAACGAGGGCGACATTTAGGTGCTTTGCACCAAACCACTGGGTTTGGCAACTAAGAGACAATGGGCTCATTGGATAGCCTGACCTGGTCGTGCCTTCACTGCCTCAGACTTAGCAGCACATCAGTTTGAAGCAAGTAGACCAACAGAGCCTATCTTCCTTGGGCAATCGCACAAATGTTTTAGACAAATCTGATTGGCTGGTAGCATGCCCTTTCTTGTTGGATAACAATGAAAATTGCAATTTTTAGCCTCTTCCTTGTGCTCATGTTTTCTATATTACTTGCAGGCAAA
>KN883542.1:98735-110367 GCA_000934455.1 Apostichopus parvimensis | reverse complement strand
CATACTCACAGTATTTAATGTTAATATTAAGAGTGGCGGTCAGCTGGTTTAGTATCAGAGTACCTACACATGCTTGAGGATAAGACCTATCTACCCGTGGGGTGTGTCAGCCTTGAGGTAAGGGGCATAGGACATACTCACAGTATTTGATGTTAATATTAAGAGTGGCGGTCAGCTGGTTTAGTCTCAGAGTACCTACACATGCTTGAAGATAAGACCTATCTACCCGTGGGGTGTGTCAGCCTTGAGGTAAGGGGCATGGGACATACTCACAGTATTTAATGTTAATATTAAGAGTGGCAGTCAGCTGGTTTAGTATCAGAGTACCTACACATGCTTGAGGATAAGACCTATCTACCCGTGGGGTGTGTCAGCCTTGAGGTAAGGGGCATGGGACATACTCACAGTATTTAATGTTAATATTAAGAGTGCAATCAGCTGGTTTAGTATCAGAGTACCTACACATGCTTGAGGATAAGACCTATCTACCCGTGGGGTGTGTCAGCCTTGAGGTAAGAGGGTAGAGAAGTGGTCGTTGTATTTAAAGGTTAATATCAAGAGTGGTTCAGTGTCTGGTACATTCAGCTGATTTAGTATCTGAATAACTACATATGCTGGAAGATGAAGACGTATCTATGTGTTAAACATCTAGTGAACAGCCAGTTTATATTTTAAATCAGTCGTTTTGATAGTCCATGACTTAAGCTGACCTTTTTCATCGCTTCACAAATCATCACAGAAAATAACCCCCAATGTTCTGGAAGAGAGTGCGGTGTCCGACGATGTGGTCTCCCCCGACGAGGAAGGAATCTGTACCGGTAAATACTTCACAGAGAGCGGATTGGTCGGTCTGCTGGAACACGCCGCAGCTTCCTTCAGTCAGGTACGAAGAAAAAAATTATTTCTGTAAGAATGGCTGTTTCTCCTCAACAAGAGGATGATTTAGACCTTAAGATAGAACACCATATCAGCAGAGGTGATGATACTAAATTTAGATGGAGTTTGATGATGATAAAAAAATGCTAAAAATTGGCTTAATTTGGCTGCTCTCTGAAGTAGCAGATATCAACAACAGATTGGTAACTTTGGTCCTCCAGAAGTGCTATAAAGAATGTGACAGTGTTAGCACATTTATGCCACAATTACATCAGCATACTTCTATCTCTTCACGACAACATTCCTTTACAGAACATTCATTTATATTGTTTTCTTCTCCTAAACTGGGCGAAAATATATTTGAAGGAAGTGCATTCATTCCTATGTTCATCATTTTCTCTCGATCTGTCTATCTGTCTGTCTGTTTTAGGCTGGTATGCACGAATCCCTCAATCTGGTCTACAAGGTCCTAATCCCAATCCATGAGGCTAACAGGGAATACAAGAAACTCTCCATCATCCACGGAAAACTACAGGAAGCTTTCAATAGGATCTCCTCTCAAGTAAGTTATCTCGGTGACCGTTTTTTACAGTCGGCATGTATCTAACAAAGTCAAGTTTTGATTCTCAGGTTTCTCACTAATTATCCATTTGAAAATGAGATTAAAAAATGCCAGCATTAGTTTATGATAGAGTTTTACAAGAATTGCAGAAAACTTGTCAAATGTCATCAGAAATTTTCAAATCAGATGCTGATTGCTGCCTGCTCTAAGTAACTTTACCCATTATGCATTGCTATCTGTGGGGGGTAGGAGATTCTAAAATATCCCATCAAAAATCAACCAGCAGATTCTATCAACTCACTGTTTGTCACTGTTTCACTGTTTGTAAACTAAGCATTATATGCCTCTCTTATCAACTCAATAACGACTCATGTTTCATTCATAGGATGGAAGGCGGCGTCTCTTCAGTACCTACTTTCGGGTCGGTTTCTATGGCCCTAAGTTTGGCGACCTGGACGGAGAGGAATACATCTATAAAGAGCCAGCCATCACAAAGCTTCCAGAGATTGCGAGTAGATTAGAAGTAAGTGATTCTTCCTACCAGTTAGAGTAAATTTCAGAATTCTCACAATGAAGAGTAAACTGATGGAAAGAGCACACTATCTTATGTCAACTTTTGTTTCGTCCTGCTGTGTCTGCATACATGGTTTCCTTGCTGTGGTTAACAGATGAAAGGAATATATTATTAACACGTTTCTCATCTTGATTTTCTTTAGTCGTTTTACTCGGCTCGTTTCGGCGAAGGCTGCGTTGAAACCGTCAAGGACTCCAATGCAGTGGATCGGGACAAACTAGATCCAGGGAAGGCCTACATACAGATTACCTACGTAGAGCCTCACTTTGATTTTTTCGAAACATTACACAGGCGCACGCCGTACGAGCTTTATGACAACATCAGTAAGTGTATTTTAACCTCTCAAAAATCCCTGTGTGACTTTAAAAGTGAAGAACTGGCAGCAATAAATGGAAGGAGGCTTTTCAATTCATGCTCCTTCTTGCATTTGTACTCGTACTAGTACTTTGAGTACACTTTTCTGTAGTCGTCTCCAGATCACATAGGGTTTTACTCCCTACTTGTTCTCTGCAAACATAAGAATCATGTACTCCTACTACTACTCATGGCTTTGTATTTGTACACGTAAGTGGTACCTTGTACTTGATACCTTGTTTTCATACTTGATACTTTGTACTCATATTTGATACCTTGTACTCACATTTGATACCTGTATGTATATATATATATATATATTTATAAAGTTGGTTGGTTTGCGTTTATCTTGGCGCAGAGTGCTCTATGTCCTGTGGACAGAGCGGAATATAGGTTGAGACTAGTTGAGACTAGTGGAACACTAGTAGTTGTTACTCAGAGTTTCATGCGTTGAGCGATCACCAGACAACTCAGAAACTCTGAGTGACAACTACTAGTGTTCCACTAGTCTCAACCTATATATATATATATATATATATAGGTATATATATGTATGTATATATTCATTGATCTATGTGATGGCAAAGATTATGATAAATAACTCCCTATAAAGCTAAGAAATTTTAGAAATATAGATATTTTTGGGAACAGATCAAAGACATTTTTTCACTAGAATGAGATGTAAACCTTTGACCTTTGTAAGATTACAAGACCTGTGATCTATCAAAGTGTTTATTATTTTTCATTCTTTTTCTGTTGTTTATTTACTTATAAAGGTATTGTACGTTTGTTCTTACAGAGAGATTTGTTTTTGCCACCCCTTTTACCAAAGGTGGTAGAGCTCACGGTGAACTCAAAGACCAATACAAGAGAAAGACAATCTTGACCACTGTGAATAGTTTCCCGTACATCAAAACAAGAGTTGGAATCATCAAGAGGGAGGAGGTAAGTAAAATACTGTGCACAGATAACTCAATGGAGAAGTCCCATTGACTTACTGTGGAAGTAAAAGGAACGTCGAATAGGGAAGTCCTTGCGAAGGAAGAATAAATAATGATCTAAACGACATCAATGCTGGTAATGTATGTATAACAGATACGGGTGTCCGGCGAAACTCATGAGAAAGTTTTGAAACAAGAAGAAGAAAGAAGGGGAAAAAAACGAATCAAGGTACTGCATTACAAAAGATGAATCAAACAAAATCTCCCCAGTATTTTGAGTTTACCGTCTATAGTGTAACTTAGTGTAATACTCGCAATGCACAGGGAATCGACGGCAAGACGTAAAGGGCATGACGGCAAACTTTTGCCGTCGGCGAGGTGTATTTTTCAGGGGCACCATGGCAAACAGCAAGGGCACGACGGCTTTTTGCCGTTCGTGCCGTCGGTTATTTCGAGCCCTGGTGGTCTATGAGAGGATAGTGTATTGTGACCAGTACAAAGGACACTTTGTTCAGCGCAGTCATTCTCTGTATGACTCTTGATTTATAAAAGTAAAGCATATTTATTTTGCTCTTGTCTTAATAAAGGTTGTACTGACTCCTGTGGAAGTAGCCATCGAGGACATCCAGAAGAAGACTGATGAATTGGCCCTTGCCACCCTTCAGGAACCCCTCGATGCAAAGATGCTACAGATGGTGCTACAGGGCTGCATCGGTACCACTGTCAACCAGGTAAGGTACCAAAACATTCGTTTGGTGCAACAAAGGATCTGATCAACCAACAAATATTCTAGACTCATTGTGACATAATTTAGGGAACCATCTCTGCTGACAGTAGAAAGAAAACAAGAATATCTATTTTCAGATTTGCATGTGGTTAAGAAGGATAAATAAGCCATTTTAAAATACTGTTTTGAATCATTAACATGCCAATTCTTTTTCTGTGCAAATATGACAGACAATGGTCTTTGCAGAGTGGGGTTGAGGGGAGGGGGTAGCAGGAGAGGGGGTAGGGTGGAAGGTCATGTTGCCATGGAAACTGTGGCATGTTAATGCATGCTTCATATCCAGATACATCAGAAATTCTAAACAGGTTTTATCAGAAAAAGTTACGTACTATGGAAGTGGTATCCGTTCATCCTATGTGGAGTATTTTGAAATGCAAACATTTCCTTTTTTTATAGTCTTTAATGGGGTGGGGATGGGGATAGGGGAAGGGTGCATAATGGGGTGAGTGGGAGGGGTCATTTGAGGAGGTGACTTTCATTGTTGATGTTGGGTATGTTACTATGCAGCAGACTCTTGATGGATTGAGTGGTCTTAGTTTTCACCCTTTCCATTCTTTCCCTCCCAGGGGCCAATGGAGGTGGCATCCTTGTTCCTTACTGATGATAAGCCTCTAGACAAGCATTGTAACAAGCTACGACTCTGTCTGAAAGAACTCTCCAGGAGGTAAGTACAAAGAAGGAGTCAATACAAATAGTATCATTTATAGGCCTCCGTAGAATCAGTAGAGCTGTGTGTACGACAGATCTTTCCTTAAAGGTATATGTGTCAATGTAGACTCTACAAGTGGTTGATATGGATACTGATGTTATGTTGGATACTGTTACTATGGATAATGACTGATTGTTGCTATGTTAAAAGTTGATGCAATGGATACTGATGTTGTGTTAGATGCTGTTGCTATGGGTAATGACTGTTTGTTACTATGTTAAAAGTTGATGCTATGGATATTGATGTTGTTTTAGATGATGTTGCTATGGATAATGACTGATTGTTGCTATGTTTAAAGTTGATGCTATGGATATTGATGTTGTTTTAGATGATGTTGCTATGGATCATGACTGATTGTTGCTATGTTAAAAGTTGATGCTAAAAAATGGAAGTTTCATTACAACAACTTTTCTTTGCATCTGATCAATAACTTCACTGACCTGCTGAGCCCAACCACTCAAACTACTACAGTAACAATCTATCAAGCCTAGGCAGCGATGTAAATTGTCAAAATTGTAGACTTTAACTTCGTCATTTTGAAATGAGACTAGACCAGCCAAGCAAACGAACTATAGTCCTTTATGGGACCATAGTAACGAAAACACAAGAAACGTTTATGATAAATACCTCAACAGACTGTTTCATCCACAGGAAGGTAATTCACCTCATTCCTGGCTGAAGTAATTTTCATGCTGTTTTTGAAATAACATGTTGGTGCCGTTAAATTTTCTAAGTTTTGTTTACGGTCGATCCTCGTCCTATTCGTTCAAGCAGCAGACATGACATTTATTCATTTCTCCCTCAAGATGCGGCGATGCCCTACGAAAAAATAAGGCCCTGATTACGCCAGAACAGAAAGAATATCAGAGAGAACTTGAAAGGAACTACCATCGATTTACCGACCGTCTGATCCCACTCATCAAGAAGAAACGGATGGGCGAGACTGGGACCATAAAACGTAACGGTAAGAGGTCTTCCATGAACCAAGGCGGTGGCACCATTGAGAACAGCGAAGAACTCTAACTTTAAGTCTGGTCCACTTATTCCTTACCGTATGGCAGACAATCCACCCAAAGCAGATTATGTCATTCTCGGAGGAACCCCTTTGGTAGACGAAAACCTCTCAGTCGCTGTGGCTGGCATTTCGCAAGATTTTGTGCTCCAATAAATGAAATGCTAGCTGGATTAGCTTCCGGCAGAATGTTTGATTGAAGAATTGATGGAATTTACAAAGGAATACCGTCGTGTGATGATTTGGCCAAAACCTGTAGCATTACCACTCTTAATTGGGGCCAGTATTTCGTTATCTTTTTTCACACTCCATTCAAATATCTCTGTTTATCTATTATTACTCTTGAGCTCCTTCTATGCAACTCGATATCCACCAATAAGTCAAAATTAAGTCAAGATAAGGTTTTATTATTTAAGGTATAGCGTTTATCTTGTCTCGATTACGTCGATTCCAAGTTCTGTTCACAAGAAGTCATCTGCAGGGGACGATCGGTCGCTATGAAATAGACCGTTTGAGTGATGAACGACTCGGTTCCAAAAATGACAGTATTTAAATAAATTATAGTTGATATTTTCTCCGTGGAATGTTGTCTTACTTTGCTGTAGTATAAAACAAGAAAACTTGCCAAAAAAAAAAAACCTTTGCAAGTTGTTTAATAATGAACAGTTTGTTCCTTCATATTACAATGTTTAATGCTATGAAACTTTTAATACCGAGTAGCCCTCGGTTACTTTGGCAAGTGGGTTCAATGTTAAATCAATTTCACAATTAAGTGTTGAAAGATGGATAAAACTTTCCTGGAAATTTCTCACCTGTTATATACTATTATATCCATTGTTAAGACCAAGTTATTTAATTATAAATTTTTCATAAGGAGTGGACATATTTAAAAATATATCATATGATATGAGAGGGATGTGTGTCAGGGAGGGGGAGGATAGGGTTGTGGATAAAATTGATGAAACAAGGCAGTTGCTGGCAGTGAAGAGACATGAGAGAGAAAATTGAGACAAAAACCAGGATGTCTGGTTTGAAAGTAGTTGTATTTAATATACTTTGTACTTACTTAGTAAACCTTTCCATAGATAATAGCAACTATAGACTTCCTTGGAGAGAGGATTATATAAACAGTGCAATAGTGTAATTCTAGGATTAGAGTTATATGTATATAGTAGTAGCAGCAAACACATACATTGTGTATTTCAATTGAAACCTTAGGAGAAAAGCTGAATTTAAATGAAGAAACATTGAAACAATGTCAAGTAATCAAAAAAATATGAAATGTTAATATCATTATCATTGTTACATTTGCATTTAAAATGAACAGTTTTAATAATGATATAATTCTACAACAGCTGGATATGGTTTTGTAACGAACAAGCGTGGAAAAAATTTCATACAAATTTCAGTCGATTTTCACATTTCTCTCACACAACGGAAATATACCAATGAGGTTTTAATCTTAGAGATTCAACAAGATATGTTTTCAACAATATTTTAAACATATACTTTATATTCTCTTTTATAAAAAGTTGATACTGACCTTAAATTGAATAATTAGATTTAAAACTCCCCCCCCCCAAAAAAAATGAATAATAATAATAATAAACAGGGACTGACAATTTCTCAGCATTCTGATCTTTTGATTGTTTTTCAGTATCAGAAAAAAAAATTGAGAATGAAGTTGAAGATATTTAAAGTCACTTGAATAAAAATTTGACTAATAAGTTTATAGTCTTATCTCTCTCGGCCCAATGGTTAACATCTTTGCTTCTCTCCTATATTTTGTCACTGCTTATCATCTTAAGAGAAGCTATTTTTAACTTTTAATTGATATATTGTGTGAGATTCTGAAATAAGTAACCGTTGTTTATGAAGCATGACATGATATTATCAACACATTTTACACTTAGAACGAAAATAAATTGTATACAAAGAAAAAATTGGGTACTGATGTGTGTTTTTATGTTTCAATATTGATTTGGAATGCTTTATTTAAAGTAGAGTTAGTCACAAATTTTGTTATAGACAATCACAACTGGCATGGAATTTGGTGAATAAAATTAATTTCTGACAATAATAATTAAGGAGTAAACTCAATCTATTTTTTTGATACATAATCAAGACAAAAAAATTGAAAAAATGTCAGGTAGAGTTTTTGAAAAGAATGCCATCTTATTCTGAAAATGAACCAGAAGAATTGATTGATAAAATTAATGAAAGCTTGGAGTGCTGGGAAAGACGATTTGATATAAAGGAATTTGATGGCTATAGTACGGAAAAAACTGGGAATGGAAAGATCTGAAGAATGCGTACTAAGGCAGCTAACATGTCATTCTTAGCAAGAAGAAGCAAACTCCAACCGATATCATTAATCTATGTCATAGCAAAGATTATGATTAATAACTCCCGATAAAGCTAAGAAATTATAAGGAATATCCTATTTGAGAGGTGCAATGTTTGTGACTGCAGACTTTAGTAAATCCATACATGACACCCAAGAGTCACTAGTTCTAGGATTTTCAATGCCTGTTTTTTACCGTTCACCATGGAAACACAAACAGAATGGATTATAAACTATACCTAGGGAAGGCTAGGGGAAAAAAATTGACATCCCTTTTAGATAAATAGCACTACCAGGCAACTTTCAACAATCATATTCAAACCATGACAGATCCAAAGTTTAATATTGCTCTTAAGAATTTTTTTGGGCAGGGCTGTTCCTCATTGGGAAGCTATGCCTTAAATATACCATAGATATATCGGTTGAGTTAACATCTTCTCTAATTAAAATAGTGACATTACGTTGAGCCTTTCAATGCCAGTATCCTCTCAGACAGATATTTCTGCACATGCGGCCAAATTTTGTTGGATTCTGTTCCTTGAAACTCTTGGAGCAAATGTTTTTCTCTGAAAGAAGAGAAAGAGGAAATCTAAACATCAAGGACATGATTGAGGATATGAGCAACACATAATGAACAGCTTGCCTAACCTGTCCCCACATATTTATTGCACTAGATCTCACAAATTTGATCTTTCGTTAGCCTCTAGTCACTCCCCTTCCTCTCTACATGGAATTGGATATCACTTACCCAAGTTAGATCATAGACATCTCTCAGTGATAAATCCAGAATTTTTCAGATGACCAAAGAGGGGCAGGGGAAGGGGGGGGGGGAGATAAACAATGACTGGTACATATTGAATAGATATGCAAAGATAATACTTAAAAGTAAGGTATGCCATGGGAGCGAAGCTCGCAAAAGTTATCCACTATATACCTTGTTTTGATTTTTTAATATTTTTGCAACTAATGTTTTGTTGCCCCCTCTGCCCCCCCCATCATCTTGCCCCCTCCCTGGATTGGCCACTGTATCTTTTGATGTATATTTATGGTTTCAGTTGCTCAGTATCTACCTTGACCTTGTGGAAACTCACTAGCTCTGTGGTGAAGTATTATCGTCAGCAAATGTGGATTCAAAACGGATTTACATGCCAAGTTGGTTCAACTTCATTTTTCACTTACTTTGAAAATAGTAAGAATACAAGGTATAACAAACTCTCTGGCTATAACTTTGTTTATTGAGAAGAGGGCAGTACTTTGGATGGGGGATTAGGGGTGGGAAAGGGGTCGAAGGCAGGACAGATTAGTGCAAAATACATTTAGGAGACAGTAGTAGACAAAGCTCTACAGTATGCAGCAGTGTCAAAAGCAAATTAATTTTGTCATTATAGCTGCCCGTTCTGGTATACCTGTAAAAGTCTAGCACTGGTGTGGTCTGTTTCTGGTAAGTCTCTAGTCTCGCTCTCACAGTCTCTGGTTTGTCATCTTCTCTCTGAATCAGGTCTTCACCGGTAACATCATCTTTTCCCTTCCAAAACAGAACAATAATATGTACCATATTGTTGAAACAGAAAAACCATGATTAAACTACTGATTTACCTGATGTCTCTCTCTAGATATTCATTTTTTTCAAATAAAAATATGAATTCAAAGTATCATAGATATAATAAAATATATATAATGCACTAACATTTTCCTGACTTTTCAATGTCAGCTTACCGAGCACTGGAAAACTTGTTTCACATGAAAGCCAAAGAAGACAAAGAGAATACAACAGAGAAAATCAAAACACGGTATAAATTATGCCTTAACAAGGTAACATTCTTTTAGGGATTGAGTTCATATTTTGTAAAGAATAATTATAAAATATTGAGTGTAAGAGAGAGAGACAGAGCAAGAGAGTGTTGTTTATTTTAATGTGCAACATTAATAGTGGATCCTTAAATCGAACATTAATGTTGTATCATCAGAAGTAAGGATGAAGGAACTGCTACGTGGTCCTCCTGTGCTTCAACCTTTTTTTTAAAATCTATTCCAAAATGAGATTCACTAAAATGCACAAAATGGTGACAAAAGACACAAAAGTTTCCTTCTTTAATTTGGCACTATTTTGGCCCACAGGCTAAGCCTATTATCAGTGGCGGGGCTAGGGGTATTGGTCAGGGGGGGCGAGAATGGTCTGTATGGACACTCCGCCACTGCCTATTATTAGTATTGTTTACAGAGCTATACACCTTTTCTTTTGGAGGGTTCCATTCCAGATTGTAAACTCTTCCACTGCCAGGATGAACCCATCTTCCCTCTAGTCTCTGGATTATTGTATCAAATGGTACATCTAGATTTACAACTGTGTTGACTTGTTCTTGCTTACTCAAAGATTCAGCCTGGGACACAGTCCTTGGGAAACCTGCATAGCAACAACAAAAAACAAAAAATGGAAGAAGAATGCATACAGCATTATAAAAAGTAGAAGTCTTTAAATGCCTTTTGTTTATAAATAAAAACAGGGTATTTTAGAAACAATAGTTATTTTTTTACTGTAAAAGCAAATTAACTTTATATTGTACACAACCGAGTCAGTTTTATTAAAATGTGCCAAGCACAATCAAGGACGGAAGGTCCACTGCATAATAACATGTACCATAATGGCGCCAACTTGATGACAATACTTCCACAAATACTGCCCAGGGTTTCATCAAATGTTTTTTTGTAAAGCTATTATAAAGTAAATAAAAGATACCTGTAGAACATTGCAGAAGTAATATAAATGTAATAATTTGAGCAAATAGTTTGAAAATTGAGTAAAACACACAAAAGCCAGTATTTCCAACTAACCATCAAGAAGCCAGTCCTGTTTCATTGAAGTTAACTCATTTAGTATAAGACGAACCATCAAGTCATCTGGAACGAGTTGGCCGCTACCAATGTACTTCTTTGCCTCCTTCCCAGCTTCTGAAAATGAGTAATATCATTATTATTAAGTGAATGCATGTGTATATATTAAGTCAAATAAAACCAAATGTTCCTGATCATTGATGAGGGAGAAGGGAAAAGGTAGGTTAAAGATGGTATGCTTAGTGCAAGCTGGAGTGAGAAGGTGAAAATATAGTTAATTTTTTTCTTTTCATATATTTCTATTTCATTATTCTCATTTATAGTGAAACTGAGAGGAATTATCTAGTGATCATTGCCTGTCCCGACATTGTTTGGGTAAACATGGTCGTAAATGAAAGGACTCTTTTCAATATCGACAATTTTAAGCATTTTGTATCTCCTCGTCAGTCCTTATAAAATATTCCGTCCAGATGGGGTTGCATGACTCGACCATTGTCCATCCTGATCCATTCTTTCTACAGAATTAATTATTCTAAGGTAAAATATTCTGAAACTTGGCAACAATACAACACATCAGCTGAGGCAGGCTATTCAATTCAGTTAATACAATTTAGCATAAAATAAAACTTTGTACCAAACTT
>KN883542.1:83631-98685 GCA_000934455.1 Apostichopus parvimensis | reverse complement strand
TTGAGGATATGAGCAACACATAATGAACAGCTTGCCTAACCTGTCCCCACATATTTATTGCACTAGATCTCACAAATTTGATCTTTCGTTAGCCTCTAGTCACTCCCCTTCCTCTCTACATGGAATTGGATATCACTTACCCAAGTTAGATCATAGACATCTCTCAGTGATAAATCCAGAATTTTTCAGATGACCAAAGAGGGGCAGGGGAAGGGGGGGGGGGAGATAAACAATGACTGGTACATATTGAATAGATATGCAAAGATAATACTTAAAAGTAAGGTATGCCATGGGAGCGAAGCTCGCAAAAGTTATCCACTATATACCTTGTTTTGATTTTTTAATATTTTTGCAACTAATGTTTTGTTGCCCCCTCTGCCCCCCCCATCATCTTGCCCCCTCCCTGGATTGGCCACTGTATCTTTTGATGTATATTTATGGTTTCAGTTGCTCAGTATCTACCTTGACCTTGTGGAAACTCACTAGCTCTGTGGTGAAGTATTATCGTCAGCAAATGTGGATTCAAAACGGATTTACATGCCAAGTTGGTTCAACTTCATTTTTCACTTACTTTGAAAATAGTAAGAATACAAGGTATAACAAACTCTCTGGCTATAACTTTGTTTATTGAGAAGAGGGCAGTACTTTGGATGGGGGATTAGGGGTGGGAAAGGGGTCGAAGGCAGGACAGATTAGTGCAAAATACATTTAGGAGACAGTAGTAGACAAAGCTCTACAGTATGCAGCAGTGTCAAAAGCAAATTAATTTTGTCATTATAGCTGCCCGTTCTGGTATACCTGTAAAAGTCTAGCACTGGTGTGGTCTGTTTCTGGTAAGTCTCTAGTCTCGCTCTCACAGTCTCTGGTTTGTCATCTTCTCTCTGAATCAGGTCTTCACCGGTAACATCATCTTTTCCCTTCCAAAACAGAACAATAATATGTACCATATTGTTGAAACAGAAAAACCATGATTAAACTACTGATTTACCTGATGTCTCTCTCTAGATATTCATTTTTTTCAAATAAAAATATGAATTCAAAGTATCATAGATATAATAAAATATATATAATGCACTAACATTTTCCTGACTTTTCAATGTCAGCTTACCGAGCACTGGAAAACTTGTTTCACATGAAAGCCAAAGAAGACAAAGAGAATACAACAGAGAAAATCAAAACACGGTATAAATTATGCCTTAACAAGGTAACATTCTTTTAGGGATTGAGTTCATATTTTGTAAAGAATAATTATAAAATATTGAGTGTAAGAGAGAGAGACAGAGCAAGAGAGTGTTGTTTATTTTAATGTGCAACATTAATAGTGGATCCTTAAATCGAACATTAATGTTGTATCATCAGAAGTAAGGATGAAGGAACTGCTACGTGGTCCTCCTGTGCTTCAACCTTTTTTTTAAAATCTATTCCAAAATGAGATTCACTAAAATGCACAAAATGGTGACAAAAGACACAAAAGTTTCCTTCTTTAATTTGGCACTATTTTGGCCCACAGGCTAAGCCTATTATCAGTGGCGGGGCTAGGGGTATTGGTCAGGGGGGGCGAGAATGGTCTGTATGGACACTCCGCCACTGCCTATTATTAGTATTGTTTACAGAGCTATACACCTTTTCTTTTGGAGGGTTCCATTCCAGATTGTAAACTCTTCCACTGCCAGGATGAACCCATCTTCCCTCTAGTCTCTGGATTATTGTATCAAATGGTACATCTAGATTTACAACTGTGTTGACTTGTTCTTGCTTACTCAAAGATTCAGCCTGGGACACAGTCCTTGGGAAACCTGCATAGCAACAACAAAAAACAAAAAATGGAAGAAGAATGCATACAGCATTATAAAAAGTAGAAGTCTTTAAATGCCTTTTGTTTATAAATAAAAACAGGGTATTTTAGAAACAATAGTTATTTTTTTACTGTAAAAGCAAATTAACTTTATATTGTACACAACCGAGTCAGTTTTATTAAAATGTGCCAAGCACAATCAAGGACGGAAGGTCCACTGCATAATAACATGTACCATAATGGCGCCAACTTGATGACAATACTTCCACAAATACTGCCCAGGGTTTCATCAAATGTTTTTTTGTAAAGCTATTATAAAGTAAATAAAAGATACCTGTAGAACATTGCAGAAGTAATATAAATGTAATAATTTGAGCAAATAGTTTGAAAATTGAGTAAAACACACAAAAGCCAGTATTTCCAACTAACCATCAAGAAGCCAGTCCTGTTTCATTGAAGTTAACTCATTTAGTATAAGACGAACCATCAAGTCATCTGGAACGAGTTGGCCGCTACCAATGTACTTCTTTGCCTCCTTCCCAGCTTCTGAAAATGAGTAATATCATTATTATTAAGTGAATGCATGTGTATATATTAAGTCAAATAAAACCAAATGTTCCTGATCATTGATGAGGGAGAAGGGAAAAGGTAGGTTAAAGATGGTATGCTTAGTGCAAGCTGGAGTGAGAAGGTGAAAATATAGTTAATTTTTTTCTTTTCATATATTTCTATTTCATTATTCTCATTTATAGTGAAACTGAGAGGAATTATCTAGTGATCATTGCCTGTCCCGACATTGTTTGGGTAAACATGGTCGTAAATGAAAGGACTCTTTTCAATATCGACAATTTTAAGCATTTTGTATCTCCTCGTCAGTCCTTATAAAATATTCCGTCCAGATGGGGTTGCATGACTCGACCATTGTCCATCCTGATCCATTCTTTCTACAGAATTAATTATTCTAAGGTAAAATATTCTGAAACTTGGCAACAATACAACACATCAGCTGAGGCAGGCTATTCAATTCAGTTAATACAATTTAGCATAAAATAAAACTTTGTACCAAACTTAATTTCTAATATTAGAGATAATGGAACTTATATAAACTGTACCTGCTAGAGCTTGAGACATTTATTAGAAAACCTTAAAAAAAATCATTACACACATATTCTTAAGACAATCTTGAAAACATGGGGGCAAACTCATGCAACTTTCTCATATTCAACTTCTGGTGTATGAAGACTGAAAACTCTGAACCAAGATGAAATCTCTCACGGGGATGGCATATACTGAACATTGGTAATCATCAACAGAACAGTCTGATATTGTGTCCATATTTTCGTCTAGGAAAAGGAATGTCCCGCGGTTTTTCAATACTAAACCATGCATGTACAAATCTGAGGGACAGTCAAACCACAGTATGCCTTCTACTAGCCTCAGGATATATACATGATTACTATTTAATCAGATTACAGTAGGCTACCGAGTGAGATAGATGCCAATTTTGACACAGTTAACAACAACATTTCGTACCTGTCTGGTTGCTAACTTGCGACCGTAGCAAATCTCCGCTGGAAAGATGCTTTAGGCCAAACTCTCCTACGATTCTTGAAGAAATGGTACCCTTTCCCGACCCAGGAGGGCCCATAATGATTGCTCGAAATATTTTAGACATTTTGTTAGGCTAGTACTATGACAGTTACATACAATCGGGCCACGTCTAAGCTGGACGATGGGATTCTTGATCAGTCCGCGATAAGTCAGCTGTTTACATTTGGAGGTAGAATGCTCGTAAATCATGCTCCTCTCAGAGCATGCCACATAGGCTATGAAAATTGGATAGACCTGGATAAACCATCACATAGAGAGGACGAATTACCCCAAGCGTCACTGGATGAATATCACCTTGTGGAAATGGCCCAGTATAATTTCTGGGCGATAATTGTACGTACTTTGGAATGTTATCGGGTATAGACAATTGAAGAGCTAAAGTTCATAGCATAGTCTTGTATTTATTTACAGTGACGTCATTACTAGTTTCGGAACATGTTGGTACCAGTTGACATTGCTATAGGTTGGGCATGTGTTAACTTGCTTCAATGTTCATATCGACAGTGTATATAAAGCGAACCATTCCACGAAAAGACTCAAACATACGAGAAACCTGACATTTGACTGACGAGAGCTCGAAGAAGCCAGCTTCCATCCACCATTTGTAAGAACCGCTAAATAATGCCTAAGAGAAAACAGAAGCAGACCCCTCAAATTGAGTCCAGCTCATCTAAACCCCCAGCTAGTAAGAGGCCGAAGCGGGGAGTCCAGGCAGCAAAGGAGGAGCAGAAACTCAAGTTTTCTCTGGAATGGGATAGCGTTGGTGAAATAACTTCAAAAGGTGCATAAAATATTCAATGGCGCCTTTCATACAATTGCAAAACAACTGAGTTAGACGGGATGTAGCTATGGGAAGTACAAACTAGACTTAGCCTAGAACTGCATTAAATTAAGTCAATCTTACACTTTATTAGTGACACACATTCATTACTAAAGCCTAGGCCTAGAGGTGAGATATTCTCTTCCAGCATACTAGTAGCACTAGCACGATGAAGACCGATGAAGACCGTATAACCCTATCAGCCTATTAGTGCATATCCGATAGCTCAATCATGCTTTGTTACACAAACCTTGAACATTTGCAGGTAAATCCAGTATTGTCTGTTGCATAGTAAACTCGAGTCATCAAAGTGATGTGTAAGTGGAATATGTGTAGCACTCTTTTTTTTCAGAGCATTAAAGCTAGTATTTCCTGAGCTTTGCAACATATTCATTTTTCTTTTCTATTTAACATGATGATGTGGTTGAATGCTGAATATATGTTTATATTATCAGCCTTACAAAGTGAATTTGATCTGTACTTAATATCAATGTAATTAATTATGGCTCTATTGTTTATGATAATATATCTATTTATAATGTACAGGGCTTCCTCCGTTGTTGCAGTTGACTGGTCCTGCTGTTAAAGGTTCTTCAAAGATTGCTGCCTTTGATCTTGATTATACTTTAATCATTCCCAAAAGTGGAAGAAAATGGCCGACTGGTAAGATTTTCTGCTACTTATTGCTAATTACATTTTGCAGCATCAATGAAGTTTAAAGGCATTGAAGACTCGACGTCCCAAACCGCGTGCCGCGCTCTGAAAAAGTTAACTTTCCGTTGCTTGCAAATGACGTTTTCTTCTTGTTGCTACAAAATGCTGACAGTAATGAAACGTGATACCTTGTTATCTTTTATCTAGACCTGAGATGTCCATCGCTGCTATGTACACTGTGTTGTGGGTATTGACTGTACACTAATGTCTAATTACCGACAGTAGAAAGCTGTGTGTTTATTTTCTGGGATCGATGGTGGTGTCTAACACTTCTGTTACACCTCATTTGAAACTAGGTCAGGTTACCGGCATTAGATGTTTCTTTGTGCGCGAGTCTTCACACCCTTTAAAGAAGTTTTTAAACCAAGTGAAATAGTAAATTGCACATTTATGTACATGTGTTCTTGTGCCCTAGTCTGTTTAAATATACTTCTACTGTATATGTGAGTTCTGCAACAATATGATTTTTTTTATTCATTTGCGCCTGATTCTTATACCTCAGTATACGTACCCCTTTTTAAGGCTTTGCTTACAAATTTTGTTACTGCAGTATTATATGGCTAACCCCTGTTCTTAAATGAATTATTTTTCAGGACCCAAAGACTGGATGTTTCTCTCGGAAGAGATACCAAAGAAGTTAAAGGCCATTTATGACGAAGGCTTTAAAATAATTATCTTCACTAATCAGAGAGGGATGGAAAAGGGACACACAACACCTGCTGGCTTTATGACAAAGATTGAAGATATAATTACAGCTCTGGACATTCCTATTCAGGTAAGTTGTAAAATGTTAAATTGTATATTGGATATCGGATGAATGGTAAAAGATAACAGGTGCTACAGTTTTTACCACTGGTATCGTCTAGTGCTGGGGTGGGCAACCTACGGCCCGCGGGCCACATGCGTCCCGCCAGTGATTTTTTGCGACCTGTGAGATGTCTCAAGAAAAGAAAAAAAATCAATCTATTTTACGACATTACAAAAACGAGCTAGCTGCTTAGAATTTATCAGCACTATAGTGATGCTGTCAGGTAGGCCTATTATCCCCATTAATTATCAACTGTACTGTATTGACATTATGTTTTTGTGAATACAGATTAAGTACACACACCTATTGCTTGAAAGTCCTCGGAATCAAAGGTTTGAAATCAACAGCAGGTCATTGGTTAGGTGCAGCCCAGTCAATTTTTCACTCATTACATCTGGCCCATTCATTCAAAAAGGTTGCCCACCCCTGGTCTAGTGGATAAAGGTAGTGGCATTAGAAGCAATGAAATCTAGCATTTGTTTGGTTGTGAGCTCCAGCTTTAGCTAGCTAAAAGAAGGTGGGATTTTAATGATTTATCAACAGGAGATTTTCGCATCATGAAAATCCAAAATGAAAAATCTAAATTGTGAAATTGGATAGCCACACAATGTGAAGTGTAAGTTATAAAGCATATTTTATTAAGTTTGTTGATTTGATGGAATTTTCTTGGTCAAGCACTTCTTCAGATGCTGTTTTACTGGAGTTGTAGTTATAGTGCTGTACAAGTTTCTTATTATTATTATTATTACATTCCTGCAGCCCTTCTTAACAAATTACTCATTCTATTTTCCAGACTTTTGTTTCCACGGGGGAGACTCACTATCGTAAACCGGGCAGTCTCATGTGGGAGCATATGTTGAAATCCCACAATGATGGTATAGCAGTAGATACAGAGGAATCATATTATGTTGGCGACGCGGCTGGCCGTGCAAAGAACTGGGCTCCAGATAAACCCAGGGATTTCTCTTGTTCAGATCGAATGTTCGCTGTCAACGCTGGCATTGACTTCTTTACACCCGAAGAATACTTCGACGGGGAAGATAAAGCTCCCTTTGAGTGGCGTTCGGTGAATCCCAAAGACATTTTAGAGGGCGCTAAAGATAATCAACTTGAGGATAAATATCATTTGGAGGTGAGCTATTCATATTAAAAGTTGTGCTATGCGATACGTTTATAAAAAATAATGTTTCAAGCGAGAAAGAGAGAGAGAAACCAGAACATTTACAATTTACTTATCTGTGTAGGTTAATAAAACAAAACTTGACCTGATGTTGTGATCCTATCAGGATCTTCTCAGATTGAGATTGAATGCTCTGCTAGGTCAATAACACAGACACAGGATACAAACATATGTACAACTAAATTACCATTTTATGTACTTTGGCTTCAGTAAAACAGAATTTGCCAGTAAATATTCTCTTTTTTTAACTCTGTCAAGTGATTTGCTCGACTTTGCATCTGAATTTCCTTGGCATAAAAATTGCCAGACTTTTGTAATGTATTGTCAATCTCTTCTTTTTTTTACAGACCAAAGATTTTGTTTTGTTGGTCGGGCCGCCTGCTTCAGGCAAGAGCAGCTTCTACCGTCATTTCCTCGAACCTCATGAATATGTATGGATTAACAGAGACACTCTGAAAACTCCAGCAAAATGCAAGGAAGCTGCTAAGAAAGCCATATCCGAAGGAAAGAGCATCGCTATCGACAATACAAATCCATCGACGACAGCGAGGGCAGCATTCCTTTCATTAACAAAGAATAAAGGTCAGTCAATTTACATATTATAGCCTTCAATTTTAGAATACTCAAAATCTGTTGAAAGTTGTACAAAAGTACTCTCTGTTGGTTTTGACACTCCATGCTATGATACCTCTATGAATGTTTGTTTGGGTACATAGAGGTTTGTTGAAGTAAATAATCAGATATGGCAGAGAGGTGAATTGCTTTAAAGGCATTGAAGACTTGCTCCAAACTGTGTGCCGCCCTCTGAAAAAGTAAACTTTCCGTTGCTTGCAAGTGAAGTTTTTTTCTTGTCGCTACAAAATGCAGACAGTAATGAAATGTGATACCGTGTTATCTTTTATCTAGACCTGAGATGTCCATCGCTGCTATGAACACTGTGTTGCGGGTATTGACCGTAGCTGCATGTATTGACTGTACATTAGTGTCTAATTACTGATGGTAGCAAGCTGTGTGTGTATTTTCTGGGATCGATGGTGGTGTCTAACACTTCTGTTACACCTCATTCGAAACTAGGTCAGATTACCGGCATCAGATGTTTCTTTGTGCGCGAGTCTTCACTCCCTTTAAGGTTCACAGGAAATGCTGGATGAAAGTTGAAAATAAGTGACCATTGATTGATTTTCTAGCATATTTTTGGGGTTCATTACTTCCTTGTCTTGTAAAGCAGCTGTTTTGGTGTTAGCAAAATATTGTTATCTTATTATTATTATATATCATGCAGTACATAACTGAATTTAGTTGAGTTGTCAAATAAGATACTGAATAGTTCAAGATCTACTTTTAGAGGGTCAGTTAAGTGCCTGTTGAAATATGAGCATCGGTGGCCATTATCTGACTTGTTAGCATTTATGGGGCAATACTGATACGAGATTATTTATCCAGGTAAATGCAGTTTTCTCATCAAAAAAAAGAAATGCTTTTGTAAAGTTTTTAACAAAACATTGGCTCTAGAGGAGACAGGAGTTTGGTTTTGCAACTTCAGTGAGTTTTAATGCATTCCTTAATTAACACAAGGATCTTTGGTCCATTGAAGTGTAAGGCATTTTACTTGAGGTTAATTCACCTACAATTTTAGTACTTTCTTGTGTAAAACAACATAAAGTATATGAAGGAATTTTCTGTGATTGTTGTGTCAATAAAAGAAACCTGTGATACATTGACAGTTCTCAATGGATGACCACAGTTTAGACATTACAATATGATTCGTTGCTCACCGTTTTGTCAGGCTACACCGTCAGATGTTTCATTCTGGACACACCCCTCGAGCTCTGCCACCACTTGAACATGGTCAGACAAAACCAGAGTAAAGGAAAGAATCGCAGAGTGCCAAATGTTGGCTTCAACGTTTACAAAAAGAATTTTGTAGATCCATCGACGGAAGAGGGCTTTTCAGAGGTCAAGAGAATCCCCTTCAGCCCCGTCTTCAAGAACAAGAATGATGAGAGATTATTCCTCCAGTGGACAGATTAATATCATAAGTAAGATTGTCTGTCACTTTCAAGAGAATCCCCTTCAGCCCTGTCTTCAAGAATCAGAACGATGAGAGATTATTCCTCCAGTGGATGGATTAATATCATGAGTAAGATTGACTGTCACTTTCAAGAGAATCCCCTTCAGCCCCGTCTTCAAGAATGATTATTCATGGTAATATTTGAATATTCAGTGACTGTCCCTGTAGCGGTAGTATTCTGTTCTCATACAAGTAAGTTATCTAGGCGGGATATATAAGACCTGTAAATTCTGTATATAAGCAATGAAACAGTAATCAATTATTGATACAATTAAGGTCATCCATGCATAGATGCAGCCAGTACTAATAAATGTGGGATAAAAATCGTTCCCAATGAAGAAGTTGCACTTTTATGTGTCAAGTGACTAGACTGCTGCTATCTTCAAACTGTGCGTGATTATGAGTAGATGGCAAACTTTGTTGAAAATGTGCAATTTTTCTTTATTTTTGTAATTTATTCATATCAGGACAGCTTGAATCCATATGATTTTCTATATATAATTATTGCATAGCAAGCAATTGAATATGGAGTCTTAGTAGTGGAACTACTATCACATTGTGAAGTTTCTTGAGGATTGGAGTGGGGAGGAGGAGGGGAGGTAGAAATAGTAGGAAACTAGAATCTGAAAGTCTATATTTGTGGTTAGCTGTGAAATACTGTTTGTACTGTGGGGAGGGGGGAGGGGGGGACATTTGTCAGAGATTGGTTGGATCCTGGATGAATTTCTGACAATAAAAAATGGGAGGCCGTAGGAGAAAGAGGTAGGGAAATGTGGGTGCCCAGAGAGTCCGTAAAATGGAGAGGTTTAATGGATTCAGTATTGTTTAATGTCGTTCATTGGAAGCACTGTAAAATTCTAGGAAGAAGGCATGAAGAATTGCATGTTCTATTAAAGTACTGTTTCATCTGATATATTGAGTGGTTTTGTTCAAAGGTTCTCCATAGGTGAACTACAGTTATACTGTACGTACTACGTAGAGAAGACAAGTTGGTCATTTCATACTTTCTTGGTACTCATTAAAAATTCTTGGCGAACTCTTGTCGAGATTGATGGTATGAAATGGAGATCTTGATATGTATGTAGAGGGCAAGTACAATATGGAAATGGGTACTTTCAGCACACACACACGTTGGGGTTCACTTTAAAAACTGTATTTTCCTAGCATGATCTTCATAGTATATGACTCATTTTCAGTTAAAGAGATCACAGAGTCTTTTTATATCCAAGTAACGAAAACTGAATCACTTCCCGTTTTTTAATAATTTCATATTTTTGTAGTATATTTTAGAATTTTTAATCCTTTCATAACACTTTGCTATATTTGGAATAAAATATCTGTATTGTACACCTCTATAGGCAAAAAACTTAAGCTTCGCCTAACTGTAAGTGATAATTCATAATTCCTATTAAATATTAACCGTTTTCCTTTTCAATGAATTTCTCAGGTATTTTCTTTTTAAATAAAAAGACTGAAATAAACTATTCACTGATGGAATATAAACCTTGTTTGCTTCTCTTATTGTTTATTTGTATTGATTTGATTAAGTAGCTTATCAAGCTGAATGTAACAAACAGCATCTGCGCGTTCTGTTATAGCACCCATACTTTTACTTATTTAGGCACTCCCTTGCTCAAAACATCCAAAGTAGATAACAATTACAAAAGTCTTGTTTACGCGAGTGTGTGTACTTATCTTACAGACATGAGCTTTTCCCTCGGATTTCCGTGATTTTTTTTTCTACCTCCGAGAATTACACCTCTTAATTTCCGTGAATCTCTAACAACAGCGTTACTGTAGGCTATCGTTTGACCCGTCCATGTTTTTCACTACCGATGCATATCCAACCTGCAGGGGGACAAAAACTATTATCCTAACAGACTGTAGCATATGCAAGCTGGAGCCTATACCGCAAAATTTTTCTCTGGATTTTCATAACGTTCCCAATATTATTGCAAAGATATTTCTTAAGTTACCCATGATTTTCAATATTTTGGTATCATTAGAGTAGGGACAACTGAGGAGTAGTGCTGTAGCTGCTGAATATTATTCCAGATTAAAACTGACCATTGTGTACATTTTATGAACAGTCACTGTTTAATTATGGGTCGCCATGATTGAAAAAATCAAGAAGGCTGAAAACGACAGGCTAGGCATGTGGCGTTAGTGTGCACATTTTGATGAAAACTTTGCTTTGAGAGTTTTAATAAATTCGAAATTCTTTATAAAATAGGCACCAAAATGTATTCAAACCTCTTATTTCACAGAGCTTCCGGGGGCTTCGACCCCTGGACCCCGACTGGGGCGTTGCTCATGGACCCCACCACGGGCCGCGTGATTTTTTTTCCCAGGATGGTTGTGGGTAATTAACATAAAGGAGGCGTGTCTCAATCCGTGCACATTTGCAGTAGGCCTACTCCAGGAAAGTTTGGTATGACCTATGCACTGTACTATACTGCTATTGTTACAAATACCGTACCATGCTTCGTACATCACACAACAACTTGGATATCGCGTGCATGCACTGTACTAGCCTAGCCTATATGACTTATTATAAGGCTAGTGCGAATCACACGTACGTCGACTGGATATGGGCATCGGTTTTTGTTAGTTCCTAGTCCTAGTTTGCCATGACGGAGAGCATTTTCCGTCCTAGTTCCTTCCTAGTTTCCGAGTATTTTAGGGTCACAAAGTGGGACCTCGTCCCTCTCACGTACACGCCGGACTTTAACACTAGGGCGATGATGATTGTTCCCTGGTCCCCTTGACCTGTATTACGGACTTGTGCACAGAATCAATACAACACCCACGCAGGGCCAAGGCCAGGGAGTTTGGTCCTCTCAAGCTTCTGCCATGGATATCCCTACCTGTACAAGACACACGTACGGCAGAGCACATCATCTACGTGATACTATACTTAAATGCGATCAAACCATGCCTGCTCCAAACCCTGTCTGGTTTGTATACACTAAGCAGTCGCATTGTACAGGAATGCATTGAACACGCCTACTTTATGTTAATTACCCACAACCATCATGGGAAAAAAATCACGCCCACGGGCCCTACGGCAGGCCCATGGACCCCGCCTGTAACTGTCGCGCTGCGTGCTGACTGACGCCTTCGGCTTTAGTATAGTATCACCCACCAAGTTCAGTGATTTTTTTTTACCCCAGGCTCATCCCTGATCCTAAGTCCCTGTTCGTCTACCCCAATTTATGTGTGAGAGATTCCCCTGCCCCACCACCCTTCAACCGTGTTGTCATATCATGCTATCATCATTGCTAATCATTCTCTCATTATTTAGGCTATTTTGTAAACAGCTTTAGCAGTGACACTTGAGCATGTTTGGGCGTACCCAAAATTGTTAACAAAATCGAAGAAATACGTACTACAACTTCGTTCTATTCGGCCTCAAACGTGAGAAGTTATTGCATTTGGGTATTTGATAGGTCATTTATTACATGATCTGACCAAATTACCCTGAAATTGAAAATATGAAGCGATCGTAAAACCGGTAGGCCTGGAACATCGCGTATAGTCATTATCGCTCTCTAACACTAAATATACACTAAATATTCATATATTATCTTACGCGTGATTGACAGCGCTTCAAATAACGTTGTCTGGACAGACGGCTATGGCAAGCCATATGTGCAATAATTCGATAAACCGAGTTAATCGCCGTTAAGTTACTCTGTTTTTCGATCGATAAACTCGGTTTATCGAATGAATAACCGTGTTTTTCGCGAAAAACTCAGTTTATCGAGCGAAAAGCAGGGATACCTCTATAAACTAAGATTATCGGCGATAAACCGAGTTTATCAAATGGGAACTAATATTTTTTCGCTCGATAAACTAAGTTTATCGATAATCTCTGTTTATCAATAAACTCAGTTTATCGCCCGATACACCGAGTTTATCGATTTGGATATGGTACGCCACATGTGAATAATTCCATAAACCGCGTTTATCGCCGTTAACTCTGTTTTTCGATCGATAAACTCAGTTTATCGAATTATTGCACTTGCGGCTTGCCATAGACGGCAGCAAACCAAAATCCCCTCTGTCACATCGTTTGTACTACGATGGCCACTATATAATTGTTGTCACGAGGAAAAATGCGATTTTGACATTCCTCGGGTAACAAGCTGTATACATATAGGGAGCCGCTGTGTTACAGCTTCCTGCCAGTATACTAAGAGGGTGACGGTGTCACAATATGTTAGTCCCAATCAAAATAGATCTTAGAGAAGACTTGGGGTTTCAGCCAATCGCTGCCAAACACCCCTAATCAAGATGTCTGCGCCCATAGATGAAAACATAGTGCAAAACGTAGTCCAGAAGAATGGCGACTTCCAGCCCGACTCCAAAGTTAAGTTGCAGTATACATATAGAGAAATGGCGAGATGTCGATTCGGGCAATTTGGAAGTGATGAATAAGTCCGAATTTCGATATAGCCTACCTAGTAATAGTACTAGTACTATAGTAGTACTAGGCGTAACTGCATGTTAGGAATGTAACTGTGTTAGCCTTACGTCCATTGTGGAATGTCTACACACTAAAGGTGTCCCCTAAAATACACACAGCTTGCTACCGTCGGTAATTAGACACTATAGTGTACAGTCAATACACACAGCTACGGTCAATACCCACAACACAGTGTACCAAGCATCGATGGACATCTCAGGTCTAGATAAAAGATAACAAGGTATCACGTTTCATTACTGTCTGCATTTTGTAGCGACAAGAAGAAAACTTCACTTGCAAGCAACGGAAAGTTAACTTTTTCAGAACGCGGTTTGCTGGGGCGAGCCTTCAATGCCTTTAAACATAGCTTTAAGCATAGGTTATGCCGTTGGGCCTAGTTAGGCTACGGTTTGGGGCATAAGCTGCGTCAGCTACAACCTGCAACACAGCCTGGCTCATATAATTTTCAAGAGTCTAATCTTTACGTACAGGCTTCAAACCCATGCTGCCCAGTTGCCGACGGTCATCTTCAAGTTTATCTTCAGCCTGAGTAGCCGTCATCAACAACTTGTAGGAATAATAGAGAGGGCTCTTGAAAACGGAAGGACGTTACTAGTGGTCAACTAGATGTCAACTAGATATTCCTGTTGTCGAAACATCTTGAATCTAACCTCAGCCATAACCCTCAAGCTTTTCTGAGATCTATTTGGACTGGTGCTAACATTCTGTGACAACGTCGTGGTGCTAACGTTGCAATATCGCCCAGGTTCTTTCTTAGGTGACATTTCTTAAACAGTATTATTAGCCCTACTAACTGTACGAATACTGTCGACATAATATTGTTTTCTCAAAAGCATTTCGTGTTTATTTTACTGCGGACAGCGGCCACCGTCAACACTTTCAAGACTACACGTAAGTTAGGGAACTTTGCAACACTTGTTTTGTACAGTCATTTTTAACAATGCGTTAATTGGTATGTTCGGAATTTGTCAAAATTGTCAGAAAATAGCGATACGCGTCATTGCGAGTTGCCTAATACTACTGGCACTACCTATACACAGTATACTAGCTGAAAGAATGATTAATTTGTTACAACACAGTAGCTTAATTCGTTATAATAATAATAATATTTGCTTTTTATATAGCGCTTTATACCAGTGATAGGTCTCAAAGCGCTTTATAGACGTTATATTACCCCTGGTCAATGAAAACCTGTCCCAGAGACAATCCCTCCAGTCGGCAGCAGTTATATACTGCTGCCCAATGACAAGTTACCTCTCAGGTACCCATTTAACCCCATTGCCGTTAGTAATTAGTTAACTGTTATAAACAACTTCCCCATATAGCTATATAATATCCTATTTCATTTAGGAGAGACACAGATTTAATGCTTCTACATATGCAAGGCTGAAGGCATGATCAATCCCAAGTCTTAATATGATATAATAAATGTTTTTGTTTTTCAATATTTATTTCATTGCTTACTTTCTAAAATGGAGATGAGTTTTGCAAATGCTGAATCCAAAATAATTATGTTGGTTACATGACCTAATGGTGGAATTGATTTCAGGATCAGAACTGTTAACA
>KN883542.1:23363-37190 GCA_000934455.1 Apostichopus parvimensis | reverse complement strand
GTGGTTTCATGTTCACACATATAATGGACTACCTCTGCATGTCATTGTAGATCACACATGCAATTGACCACTTACAATTGACCACTTACTCAAAAATAATAAAGCCTACACATGCAATGGAATAGCTTCCTGAAGTGTAGATACAAATGCAGATTTAAATCGAACACTTTTAAAACTGGGTATTACAAAATACAGACATGTTTGTCCAGATATTATATGCTAATCAGCCCTGGAATGTAATCAATAACTGCCAATAGATGGAGACTAAACTGTCCAAGTAGTGGACCACTTTAAGATACAGTGGATAAATCCACTACTTATCAGTCCCTTCCTGATGACGTTACTGATTTTAAGATATCGCCTATCCGCTCTTAGGAGTGGTGGATATTGAGACTGTGATTACAAATATTATTTGATATCCCCCAGCTTCCAGCATTAACTCATAAAATGTTTCCCAATCTTCCCCTCTAATCTATCTTAAGTATTTATGGATGGGATCCACCATGTATTGTACTGAATTATGATATTATAGTAAAAAGCAATAGTTACGGCATACCAGTGTCTACCAAATATTATTAATAATATTGATGAATAATTATTATAAATAAACATAAGATACCAATAAAATCCATTTACCCTATCACGATCATATTGATTACTACTTAACCTAGCTTTAATGGTTTTAACGTTGAAGTGGTATCAAACTGATACAAGGTGGATACAGATACACCATGAATACAGATCAAATTCATAATTCAAGTACTCAAAATATGAAAAAAATGGACAAATGATAAGAGATATGTCAATGCAAACGAGGGAAATTTTTTCTTTTCATATTCTCCTTTTTTCTCTTCTTTCGATAATTTCTTTAAATAAATACATGTTCAAGCTTTAGTCTAGCTTATATATTTACTATTGAAGTTTGACGAAAATAAGTTTTAGAATCTTAGATTTTTCAGAGTACATAAATTATGCAATTTGGGTATAAAGCAAGTGAGTGAATTGACGTCATAAACAAAAGAGATTAAACTTTGCAAGGCAATGATGAACCGTGTCAGGGTACCCTACATTAAGTACAAATGCCACAAAAGAAATTGTAACTCTCCGTAGGATAGTCAAATTTTCATTTTGTTTCTTCCCCACATCTATATGAATTTATATGACTTCTCGAATACCTCTTGAATACTCACACACAATAATATCCGACATATATACCTCTATAATTCACAAAACTTGCTATTTTTGGACCCAATCAAATCCCATATACAAACCCTGGTAAAAAGAAATTGTGTTAAATTTTGGCATGCTCCTAGTTAATAACAGCATCACCCTGTCAGAGAAAGATGCTACTACCAGCTATGACAATATAACCACCTTAATATATCCTAACTTTTAGATACTTATAAACTTGAATGATAATCTATAACAACATTTGGTATCCATCAGAGGATGACTTTAAGCACAAAACGAAATAATTCTGGTTCTGTTGTAAAATGCTCCAAAAAGCTTCTATCAAGCTAAGACTACTAATTGTAATTATAGAACCAGTGTTTTGATTGTTTTGAAATGACCCTTGACACACCCGAGGCTCGACAATTAATGAGGCTGGACAACATAGTCTAGCATACACAACATCATGCCAGTGTCTCAGATGCAGCACAAAAAGTGAAAGAGAAGACAGACGACATTTTTAGCCGAAAATAACATGAAAAATATGTCAAGAACAATTGGGTGTTGAATATCATCCAATGGTAACATTTCAAAACTAACACTGAGCAGCCGAAGTCATATTCAAAATTTAGCCTTATGGAGCATTTTAAAAGATTCAGTGGATATGAAAGGTCAATACAGAAATCTGGATATCTATAGAAACAATCATAGTATACAACTATTTTTTATTTTTTTATTTTTTAAATTTTGAACTATGACATGTCAAGACTGAAATTCTGCCTAAAGTTATCTTTTTTAATCCATCATTTAATAAAACAGACAAAAAATAGCAAAACTGGCACACACAAAAATCATTAATTATTCTACAGAAAAGAGTCAAAAGAAACATTTGTTACAGGTGCATGGCCAATCTCATTTCTCCTAAACTCAGATGAGAATCTCCATCAGAATCGTACAACATGAATGTACTCTCAGGTATCCGGTGCCTCCGGACGTCACCGATGCGGGAGAACTCCCCGGACGACAATTTCTTGTCGCTGTTCCTATCCCAAGAAGAAAAATTCCGCCTCAAGGCTGCGGTCGAACCATTTGTTATTAAAAGGAAAACAAGCGTGCAGACGAAGGACATGCAAAAGAGAAAGAAATTAAAATAAATACGCATTCGAGGAGTAAAAACGTGCAAAGATTATTTAAAGATGAGTGGCAAATTTGCAGTAAAAATTGCTGGGAAGTTACACATATTTTTCCCCGCGGGGTGCGGGGGGGGACGTTTAACCTGACTTAGGACTACCACACAGCTGGATTGACTTGGACGTCTTAGGTGATCATCCAGGAGGGTTTGAACTGTTCGGACTTTTACGTAGTTCCGACAAAGTTGTAATAAACTAACAGTGGAAATGCTCTCTTGGGGGGGGGGGGGGGGGAGATAAGGCTATCTAGCCACAGAAACAGGTAAACTGTCAAACATAACACTTCTTCAAACATTCTGATTATACCTTTAGATTGAGATCTTCAAATCTGGTACAATTTTGAATTTTGTTTTTTTTAATCTGGGCACCATTTCCATGTAAGCACCCTTCAATATCAATCTTTTTCCACAAAATAGTATGGGGAAACCCCTCAATTCTATCCCCCCCTCACTTTCAAAGGCCACTTAATCTCACTGATTATTTCCAAACAATGACAACAATACCAAAAAAAAATTAGGCAGTTTAAATATATCAGCTGAGAAGATAAGATGCTCTGAATGAAATGGATAACACAACTTTGACAACACGAGCTGAGTAATTTTCTCCCTTATTTTTGGTGTTTTTAAGCATATTTATGGACAACGCAGATCATCTCTCAAAGGGACTATGGCGGCAAATTGGTTTGATCAAATTGTAATAGAAATCTGGCATTTGTTGCAAGAGTAGACATAACATCAGCCAGGTGCCCTGCAAACAATAAAATTTTGAGATAAACAGTGATATTAACTGCATCCGTTATTTTGCACACTGGTGTGGACGAAAACTGCAGCTTGAAAAGAAAATGCTCAACATAACCAGAGTGCAAACATGCTGATATGAGCAACATATATATGAGCAAACATAAAACCAACATGCTGGGATTATATGAGCAAACATAAAACCAACATGCTGGGAATAAATATATGAGCAAACAAAAAAAGAAACAAAGAAATGTGATCTTCAGAAAATAAAACTAAATAAGGTAAAGCAGAGGGTTAGACGATTTGAGAACAAGAGCGTACAATTTCTGAAAATACAACAAACTCTACTCTCGCACTAAACCCCCCCCCCTCCCCCCTCTAGAAAGCTCTGGAACCTCTTTCCACTGGAATTTTTAGAGCTGTAACTGTAACCACCAGAGGTGATTGAAGTATGCATTTTGTACCTGGCAAAGGAACATGACACCTGAAGTACTAACCGTTGTAACTGTTAACACCTTGTATACTCAGGACTGGCAAGGGTGTGCTTGTCGTCGTAGATACGATCTTTTGCGTTGTCTTTGAAGCAGTGCTTATGATCGTGGTTTCCTCGTTATTTACCGATGACAACTCAGCCAGGGGAGACGTTTTGATGTCTGCCTTGGTGGTTAATGTCGACTGCTCAATTTTATTGGTGTGTGAGGAAGTTTTCTGAACGGTTGGAGATAAATATTTCTCGCTAACACCTGTTGGTAGTTCAGAACCAGTTAACATCAATAAAGATGTAGGCAGGTCCTGTTCACTAGTTAGTGAATTTAGGATATTAGTTGTTAAATCTTTGATCAGGGTACTTCGCATGGTTCTGGATGGGTCTATACCCGTCAGTGCTGTTAATTCATTTTGGAGCTCTGAATCTGTTAAACAAAAGGAAAAGGGTAACAGAAAACAAAACAAACTAAACAAAAAGGGTATAAATGGCCGAGAAAGAAATGGTAGATTTGTCGTTTGTTCCCTTTTACATAAGACGGGAGCAGAAGCTGACTTTTGTAAAGCAACTTCAAATGTGACCTTAACAAAAGTCTATTGTCTATCTTTTGTATACTGTCATTTAAACAATAGTTATCTGTTTTTGGACTAGCTTCTGATTCTCAACAATTGTTACATCTATTGTCATTTTAACAATACTTCTTTTGGTCATTTTTGGCTACACACACATGCCATATGTCATTCTTACACTGTGAAACCACAGAAAACTGTAGCAGCATCTTCTTGTCTTCTGTACAGCTGACAATAACTATACAGAACATTTTGATTTCTTTTTAATCCTTTTTTTATACATTTTTTTATGTCAAAAGAAAACTGTTCTCAAAAGTCTAACAAACTTTTTGTCCTCATTTAAACTCCTGCACAAATCTTTTACCAAACCAATCCCATCATTTCATTCTCATTTGAAAACAGGCCGATAAGAAAAAAAATAACATCAGGGATACAGAAATATGAGTAAAAAAAATCAATCATGCAAAAAGTTTTTCAGATGGTGGATAACATGAAATGCAGGATAAAAAAAAGCAGGAACAGAAAGTTAAGGGCAAGTGTTAGTGCTGCATGCATAATGAATATACAATTACATAGTCATGAATATGCAACATGAATATGTGCCAAGGATATACATTGTTCTACCGCACCACCGGGTTTGTACACTTTTGCATATTAGAAATATGAGCAGGTATATTAGTACAATGTGTGAGATAGCCTGGTGTACATGTCATGAATATTCAGTAAGTAATCTCTACTTTCACCAAATTATTTAATTAATCCGCAACTTTCCCTGACAAATGTTCATCGGAATCAACGTTCTTAATGTGAAGGAAATTACGTGCAGAGGAGATGGAAATGGAAATTTAAGGCCTAACTAGGTAAACTGTGATAAAATGTTGATCTATCACCAAGTTGGGACAACTTTTTGTCTATACTGTAGTGTCATATCCCACTCTCAGAGCACTCGTATTGTCAGTACGAGCAGTATGATGATCATGTTTCTATCAGATCAAGGTTAGGAACTGTTTGTACTGTCAATACCAGTGCTTTGAAGCATGATATTGGAGTACAGTTCAGAGAGGTATTAGCATTAGGGAACTTGTCCCAACTGGCTGGAACTATACTTCAAGTCATAACTGTTCAGTACATATCCTTTATTTCTTTCAGCCACATTGGGACAATTCCCTAATGCTAATATCACTCTGGACTGTCCTCTTGTATCATGCATCAAAGCACTCCTACTGACAGTAAAAACAGTTCCTAACCATCACCTGATATAAACACGAATATTCATACTGCTTGTACGATCAGTTCAAGTGTTTTGAAACAGGACATGAAACTACAGTAGAGAACATATTGTCCCCACTGAGGGGGGCGGGGGGGGGGCATTATGTTGTCTCACTGCAACATGAGTTTTCACTCCCTCCTAGATGCATATCAAACTAGTCATTTTCTTGGAATTACACCACCCTTACCCTCGACTGGATGAAGAACAAAGAGAGATACTATACATCTCTATGCCCGATCATCCTAATTTCGTTTCCACCGCCAGTGGTACTAATGACAAAAAGTTGAAAGGGTCTACTCGTGAAGTAAAAAGAAAGAACGGCTTGATGGTACCAAACTATACTGATACAAATTTCCACAGTCATCCTTGTGCCACTTGTAGCAACATTTGAATAACAGATGGTTTCCAGAATATTCCCCATTTTCAACCTCACATGTTTCCATGGAAACGCTCTTATTCCCTGTTCTGCCGAGTATAATCCGCAAGAGACTTCTCAGAACAACTGGAAGGAACTTCCAAAGTCTTGTTTGAAAGTAATTCTGAAATTTGTTTTTTCTGAGTACCAGAAACTAAGAGAACTTTATGAACCCTTATGAATAATATGTCACAATAATTTTCCACTATTTTACTGACTTGATCTAGATCAAGCTCACTTTCTTGCATAGAATATTTCATCTTCCTATCCAAAAGAAAAATACCTCAACAAAAAAATTCAGTGTATTGTGTACATTGAGAGGCATATAACATAACATTGACAGTGCCAAACGAGAGAGTCTAATGCTACAACGGTAAATACCAACCAAACACAATATGGGTTAAAATATCACTACCAGCTTTCTGCCAGCCAAATAGATCGTTGTTCGTAGTCTAGAAAGCAGATTCCAGATACGTACGGCTACTCAATGCTAGCAAAGGTTCTCTGCTTTGTTTAACAAACACTTGTATGAGAAGCCAATGGCTTACCTAATGTGTTTCTTTTCCCTTCTACTGTGTTAATTTGTATATATGTTAAGTACACAAATAAATCATACACAGATAAAAATTCAAGTTTTAGTGTAAAAGAGACTTTCCTATAAAATACCACTTGGAAACAAACCTACCTCCCCCCCGCACCCCTACCCCCCACCCCAATTTCTTCTTTTTTTGGTATACAGTACAAATCGTACCGTGACACATCAACACAAAAACAGCGATAAGATCAGTTCATTTTCTTTGTTCAAGTTTGTTAAAATAAAAAAAGGAAATAAAATATATAAATAAATAAGTAAGTTAAATGTTGGTTTTTTTGAGAGTTTTGTATATTTCAGTTTTGGGATATGTGATAAAATTTAATACTTGCTCGTCAGGATTTCACTGGTTAGGTAACTTAGTCCTTATGCGACTACTGGCACCGAGAGAATTAAAGGTAAGGTAAGGGAAGGTAATTTAATACCGGATTTCGACTAACAACTATTGACAAACATGTGTCATCATTTATAAATTTATTATTATTATTGTTATTTGAAGATGGTTTTGTTCCATTCATATTTCTCTTGAGGTTATTAAGAGTATTAAGAAGATATATAGTTTTTAAGTTTAGAACAAGAATCAACAAAAATGAACTTGATGAACAAATTGAACAAAAATGAACAAAAGTGATGAAACCTAAAATGAACTTTAAATATCTATGTGGCAACTATCACAGTTTTTTAAGAGTTTGAACTGGAGAACAGTTTTTCACGACCCAGGAAATTTGTAGTATTGATCGAATGCTATCATTTTAAGCATTCTGAAGCAAAAAAGCAAAAATTATTGTTCCGAACAGAGGAACGAAGACGCTTCCTCGGGAAGCAGATAAAACACACTTAAATAGTGAAATGATGATTGCTTTGATTTAAGGTTTGTTAGGAAGACCTGTGGTCGGCGGTTTCTCCGTGGTGGTATCATGCTCTGATATCGTCGTCCCCTCCGCGGGAAGTTTTTCGCCATCCTCTGTTTTTGGAGCTTCGCTACCGCTGGTCTCTGGTATGCCACCGGCAGGGGGGTTGTTAGGTGTTTCAATAGGGGGGCTCGTCAGGGCTTTGGCAGGGGGAGCGGTAGGAGGCTTAGCTGGTGTCATCGGAGGCTCGGTAGCCGGTTGCGGCTCGGCGGTGGCGATTATGTCTAAACAGAGGAGACAGAAATAGCAACCGTGTTCATGGTTTAATTGACACCGTCACCGATTACGATAATATAATGTGTTAGAGGAAGCAATAATGGATTAAGCAATAACAGTCTCATTAACCCATCAACAGTACTTCACGACGATTATGAGGTACCTAAGAGGAATTCTGCAGACATCTCTTCATATATAGCTATTCCAAGGTCTTCATTTTTTTTTCTAACTCAATGACGTTCCACAAAGTCAAAGTTTGCTTCAAATATCTTTAAACCGAGATACAAACCTGTCTAATGTAACGAACAGGTTGAAATCAGGAATGAGACAAGTCGAACGAAACTTGCATCAGATGTTTGAGTGAATTGACCATAACTGTTTTGTTTCAGGCTATTACCATTATTTTTGTTTTCTTTTTTGTTTTTTGGGGGTTTACCAAGATCATTTAAACACCAGAATTCTTGGTTTTAAATATATCAAGGCAGTAAGTAGTAACAGTTTTATTCAACACATTTCTGTAATAATTTGCACTTTTTTGAAATATTTTGCATAGCTTAGGGACCACACCGGAAAGCCTTTCAAATCCACTTTAAACAATTTATCTCTTTTATCTGTACAATTCTGGTACCATGATCAAAATCTCTGAACCGCACTGTGTAAAACAAAGACACTTTACGTTGTCTCGTATTACAATATTACAATTTACTTTAAAGAAAAAAAAAAAACTTCAGTTTCAAGTAAAAAATATTTTGGTATTTTCCAGTTGAAAGTTTGGTTCAGTTGGAAAAAGTCAAATTACTTGGACCCTTTAAGACTGGGTATTTCGATCACAGGCCTCAAATATTCCAGTGACTTTTAAGTTTCCATAATCCGCTGATATCCTGAAGAATAATTTTCTTGGCGCTTTTATCTACTAGTAATCTCGTAATCTTGCACTAATCTTAGTATTCTCCACCAAAATTGAAGGAAAAATATTACCTGACCAAATACAATTTTTACAGAAGTAAATGTGCAATTCACAAATGAGTTCAAATACTATAATATTACAAAATAAAAATGTTAACTAAGTTGTCAATTTGTTTTTTTGAAGAGATTAGGTTTCTCAAGCTGCCTTTATGTTTTGACCCCCCACCCCAACCCCCCCCCCTCCACCTGCAAAATAAACCAACAGGAACTTTCATCAGCTTCTTTTTTTGTACTTATGAAAATAATTTTCTCTTCATGAGATTATTTTTATCAATAACCTATCAAAAAACACTTCTCAACACTTTTGTCCGAGGCATTGCCACCTCCAACGATGCTTGAATTAAGTTACCACAACCAATGGTCCATCCACCATCTTTTAAATACCACAAACCAAACCATGTGCACGCCCTTACAGAATACAAGTTGTATATAAACCCTGATAGCGAAAAGTTATAGTTGAACCACCACTCAGGGTTTGATAACCATCCTCTCACCATCAGCCCAGCAATATTTCAGTTTAAATGTAACATGTAAGCTGAATATACAAAAAAAGCAAACCCAAAAGAGGGTGGGTCAAAGATAGGAGTGGGTTGGGTGGGGGGGGGGGAGGAAGACAAGATCTTGTCAATCCTTACCATCACCTTGTTTGAAAATTGAAATGTAAGGTAATTAATCATTTGAACCCATTGTTCATTGTCAACCAACATTTATCCTAATGAAGATGCTTATGGTCTTACAGATCTCCTGCACATGAACTGTGTGACACAAAGTAGCTCTGTCCTTAATTCTTTACAAGATGGTGCTTGATCAAACTGTTAAGTGGTGAAGAGACAATCCCCCTACTTCTGCAGTAGAAACCTACTCCTTTTGAGCAGGGCAATCAATACATTACTGAATAGTCAATGGTTTAACCCCCCACCCCCTCCCCCATCCCCCTGGTAGCTTGTAGCTAACGATTGCTTGATTATAATTTAAGAAAAGAAAGAAAAAGGAACCAGTGTATTGCTACACTTACCAGACCTGACTCTGAAAATAAAAACTGACATGAATTGTAGCAGTATTGCATAACAAATAAAACTTGCCCAAACCTGCCTCAAACCGATAGGAAAATAATATGAACAGACAGATATGATGGAGAGTAGTTGGGATTAATTTAATTATGAAGATTAAAAATTTTCCATTTCATTTCCTGAAGTGGTGGTGTAGGTGAGCTTTAACAAATTTTTTCAGAAGTAAATCAATTTTAATCCATTTCCATAAGCCTTCAAAGTTATCATTAAATATTACATTTTAAATTTTTATAAGATTTTACTAGTTTCATCATTTCTATTTGGAAAGTCTAATGAGATTATGGTGCTTTTTAGTGAGTTCACTAAATTGAATACATTTTTTGCTTTTTTCTCGAATTATCTCAAGAGGCTTGAAAGCATGAAACGATATCCCCAGAGCTATATTAAAAACCTTTTACGATTCATTCCACCAAATCGAAACAAACCTATCTAGTAACAAGGAAAGCTACAGTTTTCCTTTTTGACAGCAGAGTAAAAATTACACGGATTCAGCATGAATAAGCCGTAAACACAATGTCTTCTTTCTACATCCTTCACGTATCTCACTCATAATAACATGTTCTTGCAGAACATGTTATCACAAACATGACCGTAGGCCTAGAGCTAGAAAACCTAAATTTTAAATTTAAGAACTTTGTCATGGCATATTTTCTTGTCTAGGTAAACTGGAATGTTCTTCATGTTGAGTTTATCGTGAGATACCCAAGAAGCATCGAAACCTAGACAGGGTGACACAAAGTAGAAACTCCAACCACACACCCTGAGAAATTTCTTCCCTACCACCCCCCCCTCCCCCTCCCCTTAAAAAAAATAGTAAAATATACATATTTCAGTCTTTACCTTCAGATGCTTGAGTTGCATTTTGTAGTGATTTAACTGTACTCTCCAGACCGTCCAATCTTTGAAGCATGTTATTGAATTTGACATCGTGCTGGACGGAGCTCTCGTTAAGTATCTGTAGGCCATCCTCCAATCCCCGTAAGCTGCCCTGGATCTCTTCTCTGAAGACGCCATACGTCTGCTCCAGGATAGTCTGGAACCCTCGGGTGGTCTCGTTGTTTAGGAGGTTATTGTTCAGGTCTTCAGGGTTGAGCTGAATGAAAGATATTTAAACAGGAGCCAACAATAATTTCTGGCAAGTCAAATACTTTTCTCAGAATCTGACAGAAGCCGTGCTTTCGCCTCGGAACTTGCCACAGACTGGTGGCACCCATACTCAAACATTTAAGTGAATGATTGAAGGATAATGTAATTTAAAACATACATCTGTTACTTAAGTCCAGCTAAGATGTTATGTTATCTAGGGGAGAGGTTGTGAGTGGAGGGGTGGACCACCCCCTTTCAGAAATTTTGGTAAAATGGAAGGGTGCATAGATGCCAAAAAAAAGGTCCTATATTTTGCAACTTTTGAAACAGTGTTGAACAATTTTGACTGTTTAAGATGTACCGCACATACATGCTATCTATTTATGTAATGTACACTAGGTTTTTTTTCTTAATATTCTGTCTGGGGGTGGAAGGGGTTGGGGAGAGAGAGGGGGAGATGATTAAAGCCCCCAGAAGTATACATGGTTGCATCCCTGTCCACCATAATCCCACTTGGATTGATTTAACTTGGCATTAATGAGAGCAGTCTGCATAGATTGTAATAGCAGCGCATTATGCTCGTAGAAACCGGGGAAAACAATTCGGTACATGGTTCACAACCAGCTAACAGGAAGCAGCCAAATGGTTGTAGCATGGTGGCTTCAATCATGGCACACATAAGACGATGAACTTACAAGCTTAAAAAATACCTCTCAAGAAATGTCACTCCCAAGACACTAAATAAGTTCACAGTACTGACACACGATCAATCATAGTGTCTTTACAGGACTGTGACCGTGTGTCAGATCATAACAGTGTTATGTCTAGTCTACTGTCACAACTACCTTGCAAAGAATAGAACAGAAACTACACCCCCCCCCCACATAAAATAACACACAACAAAATGACTACATACTTGTTGAACAGTGACCTCTAAGCTTTTAAGTCTACCCTCTATAGCACTCTGCCAGACCGTAAGGTTGAGAGGGGGACTTCCTCCAGCCGTCGTCGGGGGCGATCCATCATCGGGATTTGTAACGTCGTCATCCCCGGATATTTCCTTCTGGACTATTGCCATCTGAATGGGGAGAGATGGATCAAAAGGATTACTCACATAAAAGTTGAGGAGGGTCTTACACTTTGATCCTAGCAGGATCAGAAACAGACAGAAGAAGATCAGGCTAGGATTGAACATCAGGCCCTCTAACTATTACACATAAACCGACACAGGACTATCTGCAGTAAAAGAGGTATTTTTTGCTCTCTTTTGAAAAAAAAAAGAAAAGTTATCAGAGGAGATACAACATCAAAATATTGTAAGTAGCAAAAAAGAAATCTTTAGCAATGTCAAGTTTTCATTTATCTATTTTTAAAATACACAGGCCAAAAATTGATGCAAGAATGCATATCATTTTATTACACCCGGCACTTTTGCATGTTAGCCATCTACTACTTACCAAATACGTCACATTTTTCTGTAAAACGTCCAATAGCTCCATGCCCGTGGAATCACCTTGAGAACTACTCCCCGCCCTCAGTGCCAACACCTCAGTGTTGAGATGGTCAATCGTATCATTGAGGCTGTTGACGGTTTTGTTGATGGCTTCTAGAGACTGAACGTATCAGAAAAGTAAAGAGAAAAAAAATAAATAAATAAAAATTCCAGCGACCGTTGGAATTCGACAGATCGGTTGAACCAACAGACAAAGATTTGAGACTGTTTCCAGCAAGTTCTGATCAATTGAATTAAAACTAAAATATTTCCACATGTCCACTGCCACGTTTTCCAGTCGTCTGTGCCTTTTCCCCTTCCACCTCCTGTACACAGTCGGTGACTATCTCTCACGAGCTATTGGAGTTGAAAAGTGACCTCTAGATCTATGGTCAATGTTTAATACAATGCTGTACTCGATTAAGGCGTAGCAAGTCATGGCTCAAATCACTAAATTCCAAGAAATGAAGCGACTAGAACAAGAGGATTGTGAAGATGTTCGGCGGCTTGAGGGAACGATGACTGGATTCTCGGTACGGAATATCAACCAATCAGAAAACATTTATACAGCGCCAATATCAACAACAGTTGTTCAAAGGCGCTAAAAAATATTTAAAATAAAAAATAAACTAAAACTGTTAGCAAACTGCTTATCCACTAGAGAGCCTGTGTAGAGAGCCTGTGTAAGAAGTTGGCCTGTTGTTCGATCCTAGCAGGATCTTCTTCAAAGGCTTAAATATTTACATGAAAATTAATCGCAATACATTTGTTCGAACAGATAAATCACTACTTCGGGTAGAGAATCGGAAAAATATTAAACTACTCTTTTCGAGTTTTTTTTGTGACCTACGGTCGTCAGCATATCTATTGATTAAACTGCTGATTAAAAGGAAGTGAAAAAGAGAAAAAAGAAATCCTATCGACGATCAAGACGGAAATTGAATTTTTGAAGACTTAACTCACCTGTTGTAAGACCAGAATATTATCTGGTGTAGTGACACCTGTATTAGAACCGTCTGGTTTATCGGTTGTGGAAGAGGAACTCTGTGACAGCTGCGTGACTCTCTCGGTTAAGGAGGCCACATCAGTCTGTAGGAGACAAAAAAGGGCAAAAATACTATGCAAAAATAAAAGATGCATCCTAACGTATAAAGCTCATTTACTTATTTTCCTTATTTTTTCTCTGATTGCTTCCACGTGGATACCCAATCGGTTTTTCTTCTTCATCTTTCACAGAAAGATCGTCTCATCAATTTGGTAATGAATGATAACAATGGTGTCGGAGTTCATTTTAAGAATACACACCCACCGTGCTAGCTTGCAAGGACACCAATGACATCAAACATTACAAATGCAGGGAAAGATTTTTAAAGGATTTTTCTGATTGTCCCTAGGGCAACCTGGCCTTACTTATTGGTTGTCTGAACAGCAAACTTGGTTGTCCAGAAAAATGTAGCAAAATAGACATGAAGAATATATCCATGTACACTGTAAACAGGTCAGCTTTGGGAGTCATACCAAGCATCATTTTAACCAACTTTGGGGTACTTAGTTACAATGCAATCTGAATTCCATGTAAACGACAAGTCGTCTGTCAGACAACCACCACAGCTGATTTGGGTTGTCCGAACAGAAATTTGGCATTTATATACATAT